>JAJEJO010054156.1:0-141208 GCA_020662805.1 Glaucomys volans
AGGGATGGTGTGCCCAGGCCCCAGGTCCACCCACACCTCCGGGCCCAAGTTCCCAGACAAGCCCTGCACAGCCCCCTGGAAGCCCCTGAGCCTGCAGGACCCGAGGGGGCCGGGGGGACAGCGCTCCCCCGCATCCTCACACAAGCCTGGCCTCCTCTCCCTGCAGACAGAGACTGGAGGCCTCCGTCCTTTCCGTCGGGCCCCCGTGAGGGTGAGGGCCGCGTGGGCCAACGGCAGGCAGAGGGAGCCAGGAGGGCTGCCGGCGGTCAGTCCCCCGCACAGCCTGGTACCGTCTCCCCACTCTGCCCAGCCCAGCGCACCGGCTCCTGCCACGGGGACACTGACCCCACCATGGCAGCCCGAAGGTGACTGGGTGGCTTCCTGAGGACGGGGACAGCAGGCAGATGGACCCTGAACTGAGATGTGGGTATGAGCAGGGTGCTGTGTCCCCCGTAGCCAGAGTCCAGGGCCTGGAGCCAGCCAGGGCAGCTCCCTGCAGCCAGCAGCTACCCACAGGGCTTTGCGCCCCGTCCAGGCTTCAGCTTTGCCTCCGCTGGGTGGTTTGGGGCCTTCACGCCACCAAACCAATCGGCATCAAAAAGCGTCACCCTGGGGCTGGGGACACAGCTCAGCTGGTAGAGTGCCTGCCTGTCAAGCACAGGCCCTGGGTCAATCCCCAGCACCGCAAAAAAAAAGAAAAGAATGTGGCTCGGTGCTGACTGAGAGGCCCGTCCCAGTCACCCTGCTGGGTTCCACCGCAGCGGGCGAGGTGTGTGGCGCAGAGCTGGGGTGCCCGGCTGCCTCCTGGTACTTCCAGGCCCCCTGGTGAAGGTCAGTGGAAACCCTCCAGGTGGGAGGTCCCTGGAGGTGAGTCCCTCTGGGCCTCTCAGGCTCCTCACCTGGTGGAAGTCCTGCCTGGGTGCCCAGGTGGCTCAGTGACCGAGCACTTGCCTGGCAGGTGCAGCCCCGGTTCCGCTCTGTGACAGACGCAGCTGCCTGGTTCCCACACACGCCCTCGCGATGACTCGTGTCTGGACCTTCCAGGGGACGGTGTGCTCCCCACCCCTCAACCTGGCTGGTGCTCGGGCACAGGGGGGATGTGGCCGTCCTGCTTTCCTGAAGGATGGACACTCTTCCCACAGTCCTGAAATGCCCGCACAGCCTTACCATGCCCACCAGGCCCCCGGGTAACGGCCTCGGGGGGCAGGTCGGTGCACGTTGTGACCAGAGCCCAGGCCCACTGTGAGCCTGGGGGCGCAGCCGGGACACGCCCCCACTTCTCCAGCGTCCCTAGCAATGGAAGCTGAGCAATCAGGGCGACCTTGTCTGCAGCCATGACGTGGCGTGGGGCTTCTTCGGGGCTAAAGGCACGTTGTTATGATCACTAGAGCACACAGCACTCGGGGCGAGGTTTGGTTTGCTGCGGGGATTGAACCCGAGGGTGCTCTACCACTGAGCTTCATTCTCAGCCTTTTGGGTTTTTGAGACGGTGCCTCCCTAAGTTGCTAAGGCCGGCCTCTGACTTACCATCCTCCTGACTCAGCCTCCAGTATCACTGGGGGTAGAGGCATGCGCCGCCCTGGCTAAATCATTCGTAACACTTGAGTTCGTCCTACCTTTGGCTTTATTCTCTTTGCTGCGTGTCTTCCATTGAGCACATCACTCCGTAGGAGACAGGTGTGCCCCAGGCACCTGTCCCCTGTCCCCCAGGCCAGGCCCCTGGCCCCTCCATCTTTCCCCTTTCATTTTCTATCCAAGTCTGTTGGTGGTGAGGCTCTTCACAGCCCCCGTGTCTGAGCTCCGGTGTGGGTGACACAGATGGTGAGGATGCGAGCCGGGGGTGGCTGGCCAGCTCTGGCGGAGGCAGACCCCTGCGTGCGCAGGCTGACCCCATCAGACCGAGAACCTCCGTCCCACTCCTGCCCTGCCCGCTGCACGTCCAGGCCAGTGGGAACTTCTGAATAGAATCTCAGGGCTGCTGTCCCCCTGCTGCGTGCAGTGCTGGAACAACTGTGTCCACCTCACCCGGGCTGGCCATGCAGTCCAGGTGGCACCTGGAGTTGGTCTGGGAGCTGGAGGAGACTCTCCTGGCTACAGCGAGACCGCCTGAGCTCAGGGCAGGCACACTGGAGGTCAGCAAGGGGGCAGCACTGGCCAACCCGCCACCTATGTGTGGCTCCGTTTCTAGGCCTGAGCACTAGGGTGGACATCCAGGAGGCCCCAGGAGCCCTTCTGGCTGAGAACCCTGACCCCCCAGGCCTGAGAATCTTTCATGGGGACTGGGCCCTGTCCTCCCCATACACCATGCCTGGACCTCATGGCTCCAGATGCTGCCCAGCCCTGGATCCTGGTCTCGGGCCCCCTCCTCCTCCTCCTCCCTCTGCCCTCTGTCCTGAGCCTCCCGCCCTCGTGTGTGTGTGTGTGTGTGTGTGTGTGTCCAGGGACCCAGGTCTGCACAGAAGAGGTGGAGGTGTGTCTCAACCTCTCCCCTCTCAGGTTGGAGGGGAACTGTGGGGCCCAGTCCTTCCACAGGGTCAGCTGCCCCTGCTGCGTCCTGAGCCTGAGTCCCTTCCCTGGGTCCCTCAGTGGCCCCTCTGCCCAGCTGCCTCTGCCTGGCCTGGCTTCTCCCCACGACTCCTGGAGAAGCCCAGACACATGGGGTTGAGAGTCCTGAGAGCCTGTGCCCTGGCCCCGGGCCTGGGGGCCGCCCTCCCTGGGGCCATGGAGCTCTCTGCTGCTAGTTTGTCAGCTAGGCTACCGGACTTGGTCCTGCCCTCCAAGCATCTGGATTCCTCAAGAGTCCGGGCAGCAATATGGCCTGGGGACACAGTCCTGGGTGGGACAGGGTCACACTGTTCTCAGAGGCACAGACCCAGGGCCTGAGCTCCAAGGTGGCCTCTGATGTCTTTGTGCCTAGACAGACCCAGGTGCAGGTGGTGTGCAGAGCCAGGGACCAGGGTGGTCCACCACGTCCCTAGTCCCAAGGTCTGGGTATCAAGGGAATAAAGGGACAGTTGTCCCCTGACCCATCCCAGGGACAGGAAAGGGCTGGAGCATCCAACCGGGCAGCGGTTCCTCTGCACCTGGGCATGAGGCCAGGTCCCGGCCCGGCTGCTCGGTTCTAGCCCTGGATCCTCCAGGTGCTTGAGGGGCTCTGTGCTGGGGCCTCAGGAAGATGCGTGTCCTCTGAGAGATGTGGTGGGGACAATTCCAAGGGGCCGCTGTGTGGTGTCAGCTGCCAGCTGGGCTCCTGAGGGTGAGAGGAGGGAGATGAGGTGGGCCAGAGGCCTTGAGTGGACAGGGACAGGGTCTGAGGGTCTCAGGGACATGGGGCTGGCATCTGCAGAGCTGCTTGCAGGCAAGGGACAAGAGTGGGCAGCTGGGCCGCAGGTTGACCGGCCCCACGGGAGCCTGCCATGTTGACCTGCCCGGCTGGCTCTGATTGGCCCCCGCAGAGCCAAGGCCTGTGGGACGCTGGGACGCTGGCCATGCCCGCAGCCACTCTGGGGGACGTAAGGGCCCCTTCCCTCAAGCCACCTGCTGACTCCACAGTGTGATGTGGCTGCTGGGGCTTCCCATGCAGGGTCTTGGCCTCCTGGCCAGCAGCCTGCCTGTCCCCTCAGCCTGAGCTCTGCCTCCGCCTGCCCAGCCCATCCTCGCTGGCTCTCCTGCCCTGAGTGACCCGGGCAGGAGCCAGGAGCAGGGATGCCGGGGGACGAGGGCACAAGAAGAGGACAGAGGCTCGCCACCAGTGCATTGCAGGCAAGACCTGAGCAGCCCTGGGTGGCCCACCGCTGCCACCCCAGACCGGCTCCGTGCGACCTTGTTGGAGACTCGGTGGGTATAGCTGAGAGGAGGGACCGTGTCAGGGCAAGCCAGCCCTGGGGAGGGACCCTGCGCCTGTCAGGGCGGATGCTAGAGGTCTGTGGGCACCAAAGGCACAAAGCCCGGCCCAGGGCCTTGGACCAGTCCCCTGGCGCCAACCACTCCACCCCACAGCCCTCCTGCCCCTCACTGACCTGCTCTGTGGGAGGGGCAGGTGTGGCCGCAGGCCCACCTGGGGACCTGGGAGGGACTCCGTTCAGGCCAAGGCAGAGGGACTTGATAGAGGACCTGGGATCCAGGCCCAGAAGGGCCAGCAGGAGGCCCAGCCCACTGGGCTGCTTGGCTGGACTCCAGCGAGGGAGACGTGGGCAGGCAGGCTGCGTCTGGTGGTGCCTGAGACAGCGGCAGGTGCCAAGCACGCGTGGGGCGGGCTCCCTCAGCAGGGGTTGCTGAGGAGGGGACCAGGCTCCACTGGGCTGTGCAGAGCCATCACTGGAAGGTGCAGCCTGGGTCCTGCGGCCCTGGGGCCAAGTGGTGGTCAGAGGGGTGTCTGCTCCGATCCTGCTCCATGGGGAGGTCAGAGGGGTGTCTGCTCCGTGGCGCAGGGAGCCAGCGCCATGAGAGGCGGCAGCGGGGGCTCCCACTCGCCTCAGAGCCTCAGTCTGCAGTGTGGTGTGGCTCCCGACACCACCCGCCCCTGGGCGAGGGCTGGGCGAGGGCCGGTCAGACCTTAGGGAACCTGCACAGGGGAAGGTTGCCTGGGGCCGAGCAGCAGGGCCAGCAGTCTTCCTGAGCCTCGTGTCGCCCGGTGCCGAGGGCCTGAAGAGGATGCCCCTCCCAGGGCCCTGCAGGGCTCAGAGGGAGAGGCGGCTGCGGAAGCCGCTGGCATGGCGGACAGGCTTGGGCTCCTCTCCCTTCCCGCCTGGGTCCCGTGCTGGTGCCTGGGCAAGGTCCAGGGGAGGCATGGCCAGGCCAGGCTGTGGGCTCAGGGTGGCTGTGCAGGGTGTGGGAGGTGGGCAGGTTCGTGGCAGGAGAGAGTGAGCCTCATGGGGGAGGCCTTTCTTGGGCGCATTTGGGAAGGGCCACCCAAACACGGCCCTTCTGCCAAGACGCACCTCCTTCACTCCCAGCTCTCCAGGGTGGACTCCGGCCAGGTGCTGGAGGCTCCTGACCCCAAGGCCATGCCTCATCAGCACATGCTCAGGATGTCCCCAAGCCCCTCAGTCCAGACGAGCTCACTGCCTCTAACCGGAGCCTCCCGACACAGCACGAGAACCAGAGAGCAAGATATATCCCTCTCATTCACCGCCACCCTCCTCGTCCATCTGTCCCTCACCCACCACCTACCACCAACCAGCCATCTGTCCACTCACTCACCGCCATCATTCGCCCTCCACCACACACACCTCACCATCCACCCCTCATCCACCACCACCTCCATCCAACGTCCAGCCATCTACCACGCACCTGCCACCACCCATCCATCATCCATCCACTCACCACCACCACCAGCCATCCATTCCTCTAGCTGTCCACCCATCTGCCATCGTCCACTGCCCAGTGATCTACCCACCCACCCACTGACCCTCCACCACCACCATGCACCTATTCCATCGCACAGCAGAGAGGTGCTCTTGGCCTTCTCTGGCAGACGCCATTTTGGTCCTGGGACAGGATGAAGGGCGAGGAGACCCGTGCCTCGTGGGGCTCATGCGGGGCATCTGGTGCAACCCGTGAGCCCCACCTGAGGCGCCATCCCAATCACACCTGGGCTTGGTCCTGTTGGGCTTCTCAGGGACAGCACCGGGGCTGGGCTGACCCTGCCCAGTCCCATTCCGGAACCTTCCTGGGTCCTGCACCCTCTGCCCAGTAGGGAGTGTGTGCAAGCCATGCTCAGCTGCCCAGGGGTGCGGGTCTGCCTTCAGAGGGACTTCTAAACAGGCCTCTCCTGAGTGGTCGTGCGTCCCGGGAGGGTGATGGTCAGGCCCCGGTGGGCTGTCCCTGGAAGGTCTTTGCTGCCTAGCGAGGCCGGGGACGTAGGCCAGCTCCCTGGCTGGTCCTGGGTGGTGCTGCTCCCCGGCCTGGCACAGGGTGGGGCCGAGACACATGGGAGGGCCGAGCAGGGGCTGCCGCTGTGGGCCGGGCGGGCAGAGGTCAGCGGGTGGGTGTCACCTCACAGGCGTGTGTGGTTGGGGCTGGGCTGGGGATCTTGGCTGGTGGCCTTGACCCTTCTGTGACTCTCCACGGGCTCTCCACAGAGGCCAGGCCCAGGGCTGCTTGTCCCACTCCCAGGAAGGAGGCACACCACCTCCCACCTCCCAGCCTCAGTCACCCAGCTGTGGCCGGCTCCGTCCTGGGGCCTGGGCTGCCCTGCTTGACCAGGCGGGGTGCTGGCCCTGCGAGCCCCTCATGGCAGCCCAGCTCTGCCCGGGAGCACACGGCTGGGGGCCCGTCCTGACCCTGCATTGCCATGGTTCCATTGTCTCTGCCTCTCTCCGACCCCAAGGTCACAGTGGACACTCGGGTCCTAGACAGCGCCTTTATTCACGTGGACAGTGGAGGAGCCGCAGGGCCGGGTGAGGCAGGAGCCCCTCGGCATGTTCAGCAGGCTGCTTCCGGGAACTCGTCTGGTGGGGGAAGGACAGCAGCACAGAGATGAGGGGGAGCTGGGGCAGAGCCGGGAGGGACACAGGGAGGGAGGGAGAGGGGCCAGCCTGGCTCTGGGGGAGGCTAGGGGACAGGCCCCAGGGTGCCGCCTGGCACCAGCCTGGGGTTCCGGGAAGCCCGGCCCAGACTGCCTCTCCCATTCCCCAGTGTCGCTGCCTGGGAACCCCGTTACCGGTCACGGCTGGGAAGGCGATGTTGTCCTTCGCGAGGCCCTGAGCCTGGACCAGGCAGGTGAACTTCCTCAGCGTCCCCAGGGGCAGATTCCAGTTTCGGCCTGTGCCCAAGGAGCAGGAAGGCTCTCAGTCACTCAGGTAGGTGGGCAGGCCAGCCACTGGTCCCCAGGGTCACCGGTCAGTCCCAGCCCCCACCGCGGTTGCCCGCAGGGCCGGGGCTCACCCAGGGCTCACCCAGCAGGCTGATCCTGACGATGGTCTGGTCGCCCGCCTGTCTGATGGACAGCAGCAGTGCAAAGGTGGTGTAGTCGCTGTCCACCACCTGGACGTCTTCGACGAACGCGCCAGACCCTGAGGGGCACAGCCATCAAGTCCCCCGGCCAGCCTCTGCCCTCCCACCCGTCAGCCTCACCTTCGGAGTCCACGGTGTCCACGGTGAAGAGCCCGGGCTCGGCTGCTGGTGTCAGCAGGTAAGACCAAGTGTCGCAGCGCTTGCCTCTGTGGGGGGAGGGGCGGTGCGCTGTGGAGGTGGCCAGGCCCAGCCGAGGCCCCCTGGGGGACAGGGCGGGCTGGAAACGGCCCCATTCCTGGGCCGGCAGCCTCAGCCCTGGACCCTCAGCCTACACTTGGCAGCCCTGCCCCGTCCACCCGTGGGCGGCCGCCCCCAGTCCACAGGGGGCAATGAGAGAAGAACGGCCTTTTTTGGGTCAGCCCTGCTCTGGGGCAGCGTGGCTGGACCCCAGCCTGTGAGCCCTGGACTAGGCCACGCAAGGCTGCAGCTGAGGCCAGACGGCACGGAGGTGCGGGGCGTGGGGGACCAGGGCACACGGTCACTGGCTGAGGTGCCCCCGGGTGCCATTTTCTTGGGCCCTAGGATGGCACCCGGTACGGCAGGGCTTCCCGGGAGTGGGCTTGTCCAGAGGAGCTGCCCCGTCAGGTGGGCCTGCAGTGACGAGGAGGGCGAGGCCGGACCCTCGCTCCCCCAACCCCTAGCCCATCGATCCTGGACCCAACCCAGGATAGCAAGACCCCCAGGAATCTGAGGCCCACAAGGGGTTCTGAGAGCAGCCAACCCTGCTCTCCAGTCTTGTGGGAGCCAGGGCTGATTAACTCAGTCCCCAGAGGTGGGGACACCTTGGCCTGGGCTCCCCCTGGTCTGAGTGGCAGAGTCCCCTGAGTTCAGTGACCTACAGTCACTAGCTGGGCTCCGAGAGCCCTAACCAGAGAAGCCACCTGGCTCTTTCTCCCCCAGCAAGCCAGCCAGGAAAGCAAGTGAGGCTGCCGGGCCCAGGACGGGTAGCAGGGTGACGATGCTCCCTGGCATCCCCAAAGGGGTGCCCCCCCTTTCCTGGGGTTCCCAGGCTGTCCGTCAAGGCCAGCTGCTTCTCTTCGACCAGGCATGGGCTCATTATCAGGTAGCCCCTGAGACCACGTGGGCCCACGTGGCCCCGGGTGCAGTGACTGGTTCAGGAGAAGCATGACTCCAGGAGGGCCGGTCAGAGACTGTCCAGGAGTTCCAGGAGTGGACTCAAAAGCTGCAGGACCTCTGGGGCTGCCTGACACTGAGGGTGACCTGCCTGAACAGAGGCTGGGTGGGGACCAGCAGAGCCCATCAGGGTCCAGCCACAGCGGGGCCAGCAGCCTAGACCTCAGGGCTGCCATCCGCATGTGCTCCCCACGGGCATCCCAGCTGGACTTGGCCAGCTGGCCTCTGAGCAGCCTGTGCACAGGACAGAGGCCTCAGGACGTGGCACTGCAGCCCATGGTGTGACAGAGCCCCCCATGGTTCCTGGGAGAGAGGACCAGACCCTCAGCTGCTCAGACAACAGGAAGCCCACTTACCGGGTCATGGCATTGGAGACCTCAAAGTGGCCCTTTTTGTTGAGCTGAAAAGTCATGGAGAAGGAATTCAGCAGAGCCCGGTCCTCCCGCCTGTAGGTGTTGCTCGCCAGGCCCAGGACGAACCACTGACCCTGGAACTGCAGGACTGGGTGGCAGGGCCAGCAATCCCCTCCCCCTGCCCAGATGGGTGCCCCGGGGTTGGGCCTGCACCAATGACACTGGCGGCAGACACGGCCTGTCCTGGATCTGCAGGGACTGGGCGACCAGCCAATTGCCAGGGGCCTTCTGGAGCCTCAGTTTCCCCACAGGTACAGAGGGCGTGATTAGTGGGAGCTGCAGAGGGAACCGGTGGCCCAGGAAGGTCTGTCAGGGTCCTTTTCTGTTGGAGGCCAGGGGAGCCCAAGAGCAGGGCCCACCAGCCTTTGTGCGTCCCCAGCCCCCTGCCTCCCTGCTCCCTCAGAGACCCTGTACCTGTTCACTCTGGAAGTTCGCCATGAGGGGCGGGGGGATCGGGTCCCACCCCGGCAGGGCCTTGGGCAGGGTGAGTGAGAGGAACAGGACACACCAAGGGACCATCCTGGCAGCCACTGCCCCAGAGGGACCTCCCTATGGCTCACCTGGCAGGTGGCCCTCTCAAGGGGGTGTGGCAGGTGAGGTGGGTGTGGAGGGAAGTCTTGGAGGAGGCAGGGCAAGGGGGTTGGTCCCTCCTCAGACCCTGACCCTGCCAGGCAGGAGCAGGTGGAAGGCCTGCTGGGCCTGGTCTTGGATCCCTCCGAGCCCTAAGCCCCCTTTCAAGTGTCCCACAAAGCCGTCAGAAGGCCGGGCGCGGTGGTGGCACATGCCTGTAATCCAAGCGACTTGGGAGGCTGAGTCAGGAGGATCGCGAGTTCAAAGCCAGCCTCAGCAACTTAGCGAGGCGCTAAGCATCTCAGTGAGACCCTGTCTCTAAATAAAATACAAAAATGAGCTGGGGCAAGGCATGGTGGCACATGCCTGTAATCCCAGTGACTTGGGAGGCTGAGGCAGGAGGATCTCGAGTTCAAAACCAGCCTCAGCACTGCCAAGGCACTAAGCAACTCAGTGAGACCCTGTCTCTAAATAAAATACAAAATAGGGCTGGGGATGTGGCTCAGTGGCCGAGTGTCCCTGAGTTCAAACCCCGGTTCCAAAAAAAAAAAAAAAAAAAAGCCGTCAGAGCCTGCCGTCCCTGCCTGACGACCCTTCCCACCACAGAATGTCCTGTCCTGGGCAGAGTGTGGCTGGTGCCATCCCAGCAGGGCTTCCGCCCCACAGAGCCGTCGGCCAGCCCCCAGGGCCCCACAGAGACCTCTGCCCAACACCGTGTGGGTGGCCCGGCCAGCTGGCCTGCAGCCAGGACAGCGTGGGTGGGGCCAGCGGAGGGTGAGCTCGGGGCTCCCAGGTGAGGAAGGCCAGACCTCTGAAGGGCCCTCCAGAGCAGGGGCTGTCCCTGCTGCCAGGGTCCTGCCCAGAAAGGGTCCAGCAGGGAGGACCTGGACAGACCTCAGCTGCCAGCTGCCCTGGCCCCTTGGAAGTCAGACCTGGGAAGTCAATGGCCCCTCTCTGGACACCCCTCCCTCCCACCACACCGGCAGCCAAAGTGGCCGTTGCAGGACCAGGGAGGCTGCGACCAGGCAACTGCTCTGCAGGCGCCCAGCTGCAGGCTCCCTGTCTGGCCACCTCGTCCCTCCCCCAGCCCTGCTGCAGGGGACTTGGCCATCCCAGAAGTCACTGCCTCAGCACCCTGCCCTGGGCAGCAGCCCCACCACTGAGGCTGAAGGCTTCAGGGCTGGACCTGCCCTGGCCTGGTGAGGAGGGCACCTTGCTGTGCTCGACTGGCCACCCTGACTCCTGGCCTTAGAGGGTCCCCCAGGAAGAGAATGGTGTGAACCAGGTACCGAGACCCCTCTCTGCCCTGAGGTTCCGGAAGCCACTTTCCACTCTCCACCTCCTGCAGCCTCCGGGAGCCTGGTCAGCAGCCCTGGGCCCACTCTCAGCCTGGCCAGTTACTGCCCCCTTCCCAATGCTGTCTTGGTCACAGGGCACTCTGGAGGTTTGGGGAGCAGCCATCAATAGCATGTCCCAAATACAGGGACAGCTGGTCCCGCCATATAGACACCCACCCAAGCTGGGAGCTGTGGCGACAGGGCCTTCCCTGGCCACCTCGAGCTGCACAAAGCCCAGAGCTGCAGAGGCCGGGTGGGGCCACGGCCTTCACCACAGATGCCACGCTGCCACTCCAGCCCAGACTGGCAGCCGCAGCTGACCTCAGGGACCCACTGGACTTTCAGAAACGTCCTGGACTGGGCAAGGGACAGCTGCAGGGTGGTTCTCCTGCCCTTGCTGGGACTGGCAAAGGATGCAGGCGACCCCAGCGCCCATCAGGGTGCCCCAGGTGTGCCTTCCCGAGCTGGGCAGGAGGTGCCTGTCACACAACAGGGCCGCCCTGCCATCCTGAGACCAGAGTGGGGTCCCTGGGCTCCTGAGGTGTCCTGGAGCTGACAAGGGTTACCGACAAGGCCAGGACAGGTCAAGCGGCACTCCAGGGAGACTGGGGAGGGGCAGGGAGAGCCAGGCGCAGGTCTGACAGGGAGGGCCTGGCCCCAGGCTGGACCGCTGGGAGCCCAGCACTCCCTCCCCCACTGCACGGCCCGGGTCCTTCCCTGCTCCAGGACCCCTTCCTTCTGCTCCTCCCTCTTCCCTCTGCTTCCTGCCTGCCCCCTCTGACCTCCCCACGGGCCTTCGGGCCTTCGTCCTGCCCTTCTTGACTTGTCGGGACAAGGACAAGTGTGGCCTTTGCCACCTGCCCCATCTCCTCTCTCCCAGAAGTCTCCTGGCACTGCCCCTACCCACTCCTGGCATGTGCCCAGGGACACTGTCCTGGGAGATGGGAGCCCCTGGGAAGGGATATGGGAGGGAGGGCAGGGGTGCTTGTCCCACCTGTCCCTTCAGTGCCTGTGGGCAGGAGAGCAGGGGCACGGCTGCCCACGGCCGCCAGTCCTGCTGTGGAGCCAGGGCACCAGGCCCTGATACCCAGACAGGCCCCAGGGCAGCCCCACCCTGTCCCTGAGGCCCTCCAGCTCCCCTCCCCGCCACAGGTCGAGTTTCCCCAGATTTTTTTTGTGCGGTGCTGGGGACGGAGCCCAGGGCCTTGGGTCTGTGAGCCAGGCACTAGGAAATATTCTTAAATAAAAAGTTATCATCATTCAACCCAATGTGTGAAAACTCAGTTGGGACTTGTTAGTTTTATGAAATTATGAACTTGTAGAAATGAGGTGTGTGTCATTCCAGCGCGCTGCGTCTCTTGGTCCCGTGGAAGGAACCAAGTGGCCTCGGCCCACCTGCAGGTCCAGACCCACAGGGCAGATTCGCAGGGTCAGGCCACTCAGGCTTTGGAAGGGTCTCTGGCGCCCCCGTCAGAACAGAAAGGAAAGCAGGCGGACTCCGGGTCTGCCACAACCTCCCCACTCTGCCTGGGGACACCGCAAGGGTGGAGGGGGTGTTCTGTGGCCAACGGTCTTTAGGGTCTTCCCTTTCAGGCCCTGTGTGGTGTGCTTGCCCTTGGGGTCCCTATTTTTTGGGCCTCTGGGACGTGGACCTGGGGGCAGTCTCCTGTGGCCCTGTCCCTCTGGCCCTGCCTCCCCCTCCCTCCAGCCCTACCTATCCGCCCTCCTGAGTCCAGCAGCACAGGGCCACTGGGGGACCCCTGTGGCCAGTCCTGTTCCCAGGAGCCCCTGGCTCACAGAGTACAGGACAGCCAGGCCTCATGTCTTCCTAAGAGGGACACTGGCTCAGCTCAGCCAGGCACCACGTCCAGCGATGGTGAAGAGACCCCTCTGCCATCTCTGAATGGCTGTCCTGCCACAGGCTGCAGGGACTCCTGGCCCTGTGGGCCCAGGAGCTTCAGGGAAGCTCAGGGACGGGTTAGGGATGTGAGGCCCAGGCCTCCTGGCAGGATTGTGTCCTCCTCGGGGAAGTCCAGTCCAGGCAGAGTCCTGAGGCCCAGCAGGCTGTTGGAGATGGGCAGCTTAGAGGCCAGCTCGGGGTGAGGGAAGCACAGCTGCCGCAGAGCTGGGCTCAACTGCAGGGGGAAACCGTGGCCCAGGGGAAGTCAGGGCCCAGGTGCTCCTAGGAAGAACTGCTTCCAGTCCCGCTCCCTGGGGAAGGGGTTCTCAGACGACCAGGGAGACCAGCCGCCCCCATCTGGTGCTAGCGGACACTGCAAGGAGTCAGGGCTTCAGTGTGATGTTTAATGAGCTCCCAGGTGGAGGTGGCTTCCGAGGGCTGACAGGAAAGACTCCTCAGGAGCCACAGGGCCTCGGCCATGGCTGGCACTGCTCTGGGTGCTGAGGGCCGCAGGCGTCCCACCATCCAGGGCCCTGCAGGCCTCACCTCCTCACTTCTGCAGCAGAGAGGAGACTCAGCGCAGGGAAGGAGGGACCCTCACTGTGGCCATTGGCTGGCCGCCTCGCTGCCCACTCACCATCCAGGATGTGGAACTGGTCGGCAGCCGTGCAGAAACCTGGAGGCCCAGGCAGTGGTCAGAGAGGGCAGGATGTCAGCCAGGAGGGGGACCTGTTGGGGACACTCACCATACTTGGGGAAATAAAAGATCTGGTCTTCGGTCAGGTTGGCACCCTTGACCTGCTGCTGGAACACACTCAGGACAGAGTCACTCACAGGCAGTGATCGGGCTGTGGGAGGGACAGGGCCACTGGGGTCCTGGTGCAGGCAGGGGTAGGGTGCTCTGGGCACAGCCTTTGAGTGGACTGGCTAGCTGTGCCCACTCCCACCCTCACCCCACACCAGGCCTATCTGCAGCAGCTTCTCCCTGGGCACCAGCAGGGAGAGGGTGGGGAGAGGGAGGGTCTGTGGGGCCCCTTGCACGTGCAGAGCCTGAGCTCCTGAGTGGACACAGGCCACCACACACCGTACAGCTTCACAGACAGCTGCCTGCCCCGCTCCAGGTACAGGATGGCGAAGCCCTGGTAGTCCGTCGCAGCAACCACCACGTGCACGGGCCCCCGGGCACCTCGGGCTGAGGCAGAACCACGGCATGTCAGCCCCACCCCGCACCCTTCAGCCCGGCACCTCACCAGCCGTCCTCGCCTCACCTTGCAGCAGGAAGCGGCCGGGGACCCCTGTGTCTCTGTACAGCTGTCGAACCTGCCAACAGATCCCATCCCTGGGGGTGGGGGGCAGTGGAAGGAGATGCCAGGCACGGGGACCCTGACCCAGGTGGGACCACATGGGACACCAGTCCAGGTTACAGCAGGGCTGGGGCAAGGGTGGGGGGTCATGCTGGGACTCACAGCTTGAAGGAGGTGCTGACGACCATGGCTGCACCCTGGGGAGCCACGTGCAACGTGGTGGCCTCAGCCCGGTGACCCTGCTCCTGCAGAAAGCGGCAGGCAGAGCCCACACCCACGAGGAGCCACGTCCCTGAAAACTGAGGTCAGGCACCAGAGGGATTCCAGGGCACTGAGGGGTGGGGTGGCCTGGGCCACCCCTGCAGAGCTGGGCAAGCTCCTGCCCCACATCTACCCCTGTTTCCTGCCCCCACTCCCTCCTCCCTCTACCTGTCCCCCAGCTTCTAACCTGCTGAGCATTGAAACTGGCCTGGGGTTGGATGGTGCCGACAAAGGTTTGGGACCGAGGGGGTCGAACCCTCTGCCCCAGTGAGTTGGCCACCAGCAGCAGGGTCAAGAGCAGTGGGGTCCCAGGGGGCAGCATGGTGAAGTGGCAGTGTGGGGAGGCCAAGGGCAGCAATGTCCCAGGTCAGAGTCCACTGTCCAGTGCCACCGGAAGCCCGGCCCAGGAAGTCCATGGCTGTCCCCTGCCTCCCCAAACCCCCACCCTGGGCCACGGTCCTCCCAGTCTCCTCAGGAGCCAAGCCTCAACAGGAACCGGGTACCGTGTCCTGGATACAAAGTCCGGGTTGACCTTTGGCTCCTTGTCCATGTATCCCTGCAACCTCGCTTCCACCGGAGGTCAGTGCTCAGCACTTCGCCATCTGTCGCCTTTGGACTACCAACATCCGGTCGTTCTCACCGTCACGACTCTGGGCTCGTGAAGCGCAAGGCGGGACTGCCGGAGGCCGGCCTCGAACCCGCGGACCTTGGGCCGCCGGGGCCCCGGCCCGGCGCGCCGCCGCCTCCCAGGGGCGTGGTTCCGCAGGCGCACGGGAGCGCGCGGCGCGGGCTGCCGGCGGCCCGCCTCGGCGGCCATCGATGCCTCGGGGCTCGGAGCGTCGGGCCTGGCGGCTCCACCATAGAGTCGCGGGGGCGACGGCGGGAGCGGCGGCGGCGGAAGCGGCTCGGCGCAGCGCAGCGGGCGGAGGCGCCGCGGTGAGTCCGCCTCGGCCGGCCTGCCGCACTCGCCGGCCCCCGGCTTGCCCACGCCCGGCCGGGCCTGCCCGGTTACCCGCCCGTCCGCCCGGCGCCGGTCTCGTCCCCGGGCCCGCCTGGCCCACAGTTGCTTACCCGCCCGCGCCGGCCGGCGAACGGACGTCCCGCGGCCCGCCTGGTGGCCCGGTCGCCCCCTCGCACCCTGACCCCTGCCTGCAAGTCCCCCCGGCCAGGCCCCTGGACCTCGGGGCAGAGGGCAGGGGCCTGCCGGGCCGCCTCTGGGAAGGCAGTCTGTCCCGAGCTGAGCGTTCTAGACCTGGGGCAGCAAGGTCAGCGACAGGCGCTCCGGGGAGTCACTGGCCCTCACTGCCCGGACTGGGCCGGGCCAGCACAGGCAGCCCAAACCTGCCCACCTGCCTTGGCACCCATATGTTCCCCTGGGCCCTGGGCTGTGGGGAGGTCAAAGGACCCCATCTGGAAGGGGTGACCTGGGCCCAAGCCTTTTAAGGTGGACAGATCTGGGTTCCAGCGGGCCACCTCCCACTCCACCTCAGGCTGCACCAGGCCCAGGCCTGGGAGCTGCAGGGGTTGGGGGGACATGGCTGTGCAGGCACTTCCTGGAGCTGCAGTGGAAGGGCAGTGCAGCATGCCTGCCACACACACCCAGTCCCGTGGGGTTCCCAACCGGGCTTTGGTGGGGTTGGAGGAACAGTGAAGCTGACACAGCTTGAGCTCCAGGCCCTGTGCCTCTCTAGGGGCTGGGGTAGGGGCTTGGGCTCAGGGCAGCCTCTGGTGGGTTTCAGGGCTGCCTGGGCAGAATGTCACGATGGACGAGGGGGGCACGCCCCTGCTCCCTGACAGCCTCGTCTACCAGATCTTCCTGAGCCTGGGCCCTGCAGACGTGCTGGCTGCTGGGCTGGTGTGCCGTCAGTGGCAGGCCGTGTCCCGGGACGAGTTCCTATGGAGGGAACAGTTCTACCGTTACTACCAGGTGGCCCGTGATGTACCCCGACACCCAGGTCAGTACCCGCACACGCCCCAAAGCCCATTCAGCAGCCACGTGGGAGGCAAGCTGTCCCCTGCCATGCTCTGAAGCCATGGTAGGAAGCTCCTGCTGCCCACCTGCTGGGGCCATGGCCCTGAGTATCCCCTGCACACGGGCCACTCAGGCAGGGAGGACTTCGTGAGCTGGAGGGTGCACTCCCAGCTGAGTCCTGACTCAAGACTAGCAGGCTCCAGACCCTTGTTCCTGGTGGCCCCACTCTTCAAGGTGGCCTTGCCTATGGGGAAGGAGGCTTGGGCCCAGCGGTGACAGTGATGCTGTCCTACCCACAGCGGCCACGTCCTGGTATGAGGAGTTTCGTCGGCTCTACGACATGGTGCCCTGTGTTGAGGTGCAGACTCTGAAGGAGCACACTGACCAGGTCCTCCACCTCAGCTTTTCCCACTCTGGGTCCCAGTTTGCCTCGTGCTCCAAGGACTGCACGGTGAAGGTGAGGACCCCCGCCCAGGTAGGTGGGGGAGGTGCGACAGCCAGTCTCTGCATGCAGTGGAGAGGGTCAGCGGGAAGCAGCACCTGGGCCGGGAGCTGGAGCCCAGCTGGGATGGAGCCCAACTGCTGGGAGGGGAGGGTCAGGGCAGGGCTCCCGCCCCTGGGTGGGTGGGCGAGGTGCTTGGGAGTCTCTGCCCCAGCGCACCCCGAGGCAGCCTCGGTGGAGAGGGTGCAGGTCTTCCTTCGCAGCCAGGTGCTGCCGCTGGACGGGCAGGCCCCCGCTGGACGGGCAGGCCCCCACTGGCGCTGTCCTGCAGATCTGGAGCAACGAGCTGACCATCTCCCTGCTGCACAGTGCAGACATGCGGCCCTACAACTGGAGCTACACCCAGTTCTCCCAGTTCAACCAGGACGACTCGCTGCTGCTGGCCTCGGGCGTCTTCCTGGGGCCGCACAACTCCTCCTCAGGCGAGATCGCTGTCATCAGCCTAGGTGAGCACTGGGTGGCCTTGGGCTGGGCCACCCCCTGCCTGCTGCCGGCAGCCTGCCCAGCCCCGACCTCCCCACAGACTCCTTTGTCCTGCTGTCCCGCGTGCGCAACAAGCCTTATGATGTGTTCGGCTGCTGGCTCACGGAAACCAGCCTCATCTCGGGGAACCTACACCGCATCGGAGACATCACCTCCTGCTCAGTGCTGTGGCTCAACAACGCCTTCCAGGTGCGGGCAGGGCCGGCAGGTGGGCCAGGCAGGGGAAGCTGGAGCTCCAGGCTGGCCCCACACCCACCCACCTGCGCCCTGCCCAGGATGTGGAGTCAGAGAACGTCAATGTGGTAAAGCGCCTCTTCAAGATCCAGAACCTCAACGCCAGCACCATCCGCACAGTGATGGTGGCTGACTGCAGCCGCTTCGACAACCCTGATCTCCTGCTGGATGCCAGTGACCAGGCCACACCCCTCTGCCGCGTCTTTGATCTGGGCGGTGACAGCGAAGATGAGGCTGCCAGCCCCCCTGTGCGCAGCCCCCGCCCGGGCCGCACCAAGGAGGGCTTGCGGCATGTGCTGGACGGTGTGCTAGACGGGGACACGCAGCTATCGGAGCGGGCACTGGAAACCAGGGTGGCCGAGCTGCTGGCCCAGGGTCGCACCAAGCCCCCAGAGCGCAGTGCCGCTGACGCCAGGAACAAATACCTCATCTTCACCACTGGCTGCCTCACCTACTCGCCACATCAGATCGGTAACAGCAGGCAGGACCTGCAAAGCCCAGTCAGGGCCTGCAATGCCCAGTCCCGCCTGGGCTTTCCTTGGTCCCATAGCCCTCCAGGCAGGCAGCCCATAGGTCACTTGCTCCTGTGGGAATGGGGCGAGGTGTGGAAATGCAGGTGGTGCTGCTCAGCCAGCTGCTGGACTTGTCTGGTTCAGACCTGGGGCCCCCAGTGCAGGCACAGCCTATGGCTCCCTGGGGTTGGGGTGCCCTGGAGGTGACCTCCCTGCAGCTCTCATCAGGGCCCTCACCTGGCCTCTCCACAGGCATCAAGCAGATCCTGCCACACCAGATGACGACTGCTGGGCCTGTGCTCGGCGAGGGCCGGGGCTCAGACGCCTTCTTTGATGCCCTGGACCATGTCATTGATGTGCATGGACACATTATTGGCATGGGCCTGTCCCCTGACAACAGGTGGGCCTCTGACGGCGTCCTGGGTGAGGGTGCCTGCAGGTGGCCTGTTCCTAGCACACACCTGTATCTAGCACCTGCCCCTCGCTCAGGTACCTGTACGTGAACAGCCGCGCCTGGCCCCCAGGCTCTGTGGTGGCTGACCCCATGCAGCCACCGCCCATCGCAGAGGAGATCGACCTGCTGGTGTTTGACCTCAAGACCATGCGAGAGGTGAAGCGGGCGCTGCGAGCACACCGGGCCTACACGCCCAACGACGAGTGCTTCTTCATCTTCCTGGACGTCAGCCGGGACTTTGTGGCCAGGTGTGCTTGGGTGGCCCTCAGGGCTCAGGGTGGGGACACAGCAGGAGGGTGGCAGGCTCACCTAGGTGCTGTCCTGCAGTGGGGCTGAGGATCGGCACGGCTACATCTGGGACCGCCACTACAACATCTGCCTGGCCAAGCTGCGGCATGAGGACGTGGTCAACTCGGTGGCCTTCAGCCCCCAGGAACAGGAGCTCTTGTTGACAGCCAGCGATGATGCCACCATCAAAGCCTGGCGCTCACCACGCACAGTGCGGGTCCTCCAGGCCCCACGCCCACGCCTGCGCCCCTTCTTCTCCTGGTTTGCCAGCCACAGGCGCTGAGGGCATGGTGACTGCAGTGCTGGGACCCACGGGGAAGCCTGTGGCTCTTCCCTGAGTGGGGCGGAGAAGCTCACAGCAGCCATGCCTTAGGAAGGGGACGGCCTGGCCCCAACACGCTTGCTCACACAACCTGCTCAAGGCCATCAGGCTCAGCACTGGGGTGGCTGCTGTGGGTGGCACCACAGACCCCACATCAGCCTCTTGGCCAGCTTAGGTGCACAGGACACTGGAGGCTCTGCTCCTCACCCACCCCTACCCCTGGGCTGGAGGATCATGCAGCCCTGAGCTGGCTTGGCTCAAGCCCTTGGGACAGTCAGGGCAATCTGCACCCGGGCCCTGTGGCTGTGGGCGACTGCCCACTGGTGGCAGAGAACACCTGGTTTATGCACCAGACACTTGGGAGGGGCCAATCTGCTGGGCCCATGTGTGCTGCACATGCACGCCACCTTTTCAGGGTCTTGAATAAACAGCTGGCCACAGCACATGGTCGTCCAGTCTCTGTCTGCAGGGAGAGGGCCCTTGGCACTGCTGGCTCCGCTGCCTGGTGGTAGCCACCTTAGAATTCCTCCCACCAGATGCAGGTGTCTGTGCCTCAGATCGCTGAGATGGCTGTACACTCTGCTGTGCCCTGTGCTTATGGCCCTGGGGACAGTGGCCACAGCCCAGGCCAGTGCTGAGGAGGCATCCTCAGGGAGTTCCCTGGCTGGTGGGGAAGCACACAGCTGCCTGGAGCTCCAGGGGTGAGGGAAGGGGTGAGGCTCAGCAGGGTCAGCCTCCAGTGTGACCCCAGCAAGCAGTTGGCTATACTGGGAACTTGTGCTGAGCTGCCCTCAGTCCCACCAAAGAACAGAGGGACAATGTGTGGGGAGAAGTGCCCAGTGAGGCAGTGTCTCTCCAGGCCAGGCAGCAACCAGTAGACGCTGCTTTGCTGGTGCTGGACTCAGCCCATTGGCTGCAAGGAAGGCAATGGGCTCCACAGGCAGGTGGGGTTTGCAGGGCCTCAGAGAAAGCAGGCAGAAATGCAGTAAGTGTCCCTTAGCATATGCTCAAGGGACGGGCCATGGGCTGCATCACAGAACTACTAGATGTGCCAAGCAAGGAAAGGTGGGAGCGACACAGTGGGGATCGGTGTAGCCTGCACTCCTCGCTCAGGCCAGTGTCTGTCCCCAGCTCTGCAGAAGCACAGGACTGCTCACCAGGCACCTCGAGCTGGGAGTCCAGCACCCACAGGAAGCTGCTCCCAGAGCAGCCCAGGTTCAGCCAGTTAAAATATGCCACCAAAAAGCTGCAAAACAGGAGCGACCCCTCAGGATGTAAGATCTGTCTCATTTGAAGTGGAAAAGAGACTAACAGCACCATCTATTAAAAAAAAAAAAAGTACAGAACAAAAGCAGAGAGAGAACAAAGAAATACAAAAACAAATTGTGGGAAATAACAGGCAGATCTGAAAGTTCAATCCAGGACAAACATTGGACTTCACCTGGTCCAAGATCAGGGAGCAGCAGATGGAGGAGAAACGCTGACCATTCCAGCAGTGGAGCGCCAACGCCCCCCTACGGGGCTGCCAGGAGACTTGGTGTTCAAAGAGGAACATGGCTGGACTAGACAAAGAAATCCTCAGAAAATCTGTGCTGAGCTTTTAACAAGAAAAGCAACCACATCTGCAGCTGCATCCTTGAGAAACTGGCCCAGCAAGGACACAGAGGATCCTTAGAACTCAGAAAGGTTCTGTTCAGGCTCGGATGGAGCAGGCCTGGAGGCCTCATCCCTCAGATGCAGCTGTAAAACCAGGACCTGTGCAGCACCCTGAGTAGCAGACGTGCAGGGCTGAGGAGCCGCACAGTGGCGCCCTTGGTACCCACAGCCTGGCTGTCTGGGTCTTGAGCAGGTAGCAGCCCAGGGGGAATCTGATGTGAGCACAGGGATGCTCTGGGTTTCCTCCTGTCCTTTCATGCCCAGGCCCCACAGTGGCCCCACAGTGGCAGGAGTTTGGCTTTAGGAACCTATGAGAGCCGAACTGGGTCCTAAGCTGTCCTCACTGTCAGTGCTGCTAAGGTTCAAGGAGGGACCCTGTTACTTTTCTCCCTCTACCTCTTGCCACATGGACCCTACCATGGCCCAGCAGAGGAAAGGTGTGACAAAGCAGTATGACTAGAGCCCCACGTGTCTGGCTGAAAGACCAGTGGGGAATCCAGAGTGGTCCCAAAAAGTGATTTCTGAACACAAGGCTGGTCCCTGCTACACAGTGATTCTCATGATCCTGCCCAGGACAGCCTGCAGACAGCCCCAGGCCGAGAGAGGACCTCGAGAGCAGGTCCTCTCTGCCAAATGACAGCATTTCCACAGGGTGGAACAAGGTCCAGCTCTCATGAAGCTCAGAATGTCTAGAAGACAATCCAGAATTGCCTGACACTTGAAGAACTGTGAAACTGTCCCCTAGCAAGGAAAGACTGCACAGCAGCTGAGACCAGAAGACAGATGCTGAAATCATAGCACTACGCAATGGATGCAGAGACAGCAGCAGCGAGAGAACAGAGGAGAAAAGTTCTACGCAGAAATGATGGAATCTACAAAGCAATCAAACTCCAATAACCAGACTGCTGAGAAGTCCAGATGCAGCAGGTAGGGACATGCAGCCTGTAGGTGCACCTGCCTGCACCGACCAGCGTCACCCAGCTAGAACTAGGAGGGGACCAACCACAGCCTAAGGACCTGGGGACAGCAGCCAGAGCAAGAGTGCTTTGCAAAATCACTGGCTAAAATCTTCCCACACAGGGTGGGAGTGCAAACCTGCATTCAAGAACCAAGCAAACCCCAATAGAATAAACCCAAAGAAATCCACACCAGGGTGCACCATGAACAAACTGCTGAAAGTGAACATGAAGGCAAACACCAGCACGTGGCCTCTAGGCAATCTGCTCTGGACAACTCTGCAGACCTCTCCTCAGGACATGGAGGCCACTGGAAGGGCACATCTTTAACGTGCAGGGCGGGGAATTTAACCTGAATTCTATCTTTAAAGAGTCCTTCACAAATCAAGGTGAAATAAATCCTCCAATGAAAGGAAACTAGAGTCTGTTGCCAGCAGGCCTAAGAGGCCTGAAGCAAAGGGTGAGCAGGCAGGCACTGAGCCCTGCACAGGTGCCGGAAAAGATGCAGACAGCTGAGAAGGCAGCACTGCTGGGAACACAGGGGACCTCAGGGAATATGGTGGAAAGACCCCACATCCCGATGAAAGCAGGCTGTAAAGTTCAGTATGTATTTTGATCCTTAGGACAAACACTACAAGCACTATGCAAAGCGGTAGTGTCAAAGTCAGAAGAGCTAAACTACAATGGAGTACCAAAGATGCTCAGATGACCACAGCATTGTAAGCGGAGAGAGGAAACAGGAACGGGCCAGAGAGCCAGCAGAAAAGAAAAGTGAAATGGCAAACGGAAGTCTGCACACGTCTTTGATCACAACACGGGAGCCGGGCTGGGGCTCAGTGTAGAGCACTTGCCTAGCACGTGTGAGGCACTGGGTTTGAGTCTCAGCATCACATAAAATAAATAAATGAAATAAAGGTATTCTGTCCATCCACAACAACAACAACAAATTTTTAAAAATCACAGTATTGTCAAAATGAATTTTAAACAAAAACCAGGACCCAATGATGGCCTCACTGCACGTACTGACAAGGAGATTGCAGGAAAGGATGGAAAAGCGTCCCCAAAGAAATGCCACCAGTGTGGGGCAGAGCACACCTGGGAAAAGTTCCACCAGGGATGAAGAGGGACTGAGGACAATGAAGGGACGTTTACGAGGAGGACACCTGACCAAAGCCTCAAATGCAAGAGCAGAGAGCAGCACACCTGGGAGAAGTGTGAGCCTGCAGTCTCAGAAGGACAAGCAAGACAGGTAGCTCCCTAGGGTGACCATGCAAGGACCCCAGACCAGGTGGCTTTCAGCAGTGCAGCTTTATTGTCTTGAGGTTTTGGAGAACAGAGGTGGACATCAAGGGTGTAAGGCCACGCTCCTTTAGGAGTCTAGCCAGTCTCTCCCCAGCTTCTGGTGGCTGATGGCCGTCTTGGGCACTCCTTGGCTTGAGGGTGCCACAGGCCTGCCTTCTGGTCCCTGTGACCTTCCATTACCTTCCCTCTATGTCTGTGTCTAAATCCCCTGTCCATACAGACATCTGTCACGCTGGATTAGGGCCTACTCTAATGACCTCCTTTTAACTTGATTACCTTTATAAGGACCCTACTTCCAGGGTCCTGGGGGTTAGGGCTCCAACATACCCATTTTGTGGGGGACACAATGCAACTCATTCCGACCATCTAACTGGTAAGCATAGAACATTCCAATCCAACGCACAACAGCTGCACCTGGACACCACCAGAGAGACCAGAGCCCAGGCCTGAAGTCAGTCTCCGTACTTCCACTACTTTATACAAGACAGGTGCAACACCGTCTGGTTTTCCCCAATACTGGGGATCAAACCGAGGGATGCTCTTCACCAAGCTATGTCTCCAGTCTTTTCCCCCCTTTCTTTTGCAACAGTCTTATTAAGTTGCTGAGGCTGGCCTCAAACTTGGGACCCTCCTGCCTCAGCCTCCCAAGTGGCTGGGATCACAGGTGTGGCCACCGCGCCCATACAACCCTGCATTTTAGTCTCTTCAGCTAACAAACACCTTGAACTGGGCTCATAGACAAGACCTCTTGTGGTAGATGGGTCAAGGATGCTGTCTGGAGCCAAGGGCACTGAGGCTCTGCCCTTGAGACCTATTCACCTCTAGATACTATCACACTGGGGATATGTTTTAACATAATGAATTTTGGGTGGGAGGAAAATATTGTCTTAGTCCATATTTGCTTCCAGAAAAAATTATGTGAGACTGAGTTGAGTAATTCATAATGGAGAGTTTATTGGGTCACAGTTGTGAAGGCTGGGAGTCTAAGAGCAAAGGGCCTGCGTCTGTGAGGGCTTCCTGCTGGGCAGCCCTTCCACAGCAGCACCCGTCCCACCCACGAGGGCGGGCCCCCTTGCCCAGCATCTCTCTGAGTTCCACCCCTTAAGAGTGTCATGACAGCAATCACGTTCCAACGAATTTTGGTAGGACAGACAACAAAACCATAGTGTTCTGCCCCTGGTCCCCCAAACTGGTGTTCTCGTCACCTATAAAACAAATCCCAGCCCTAAATCCTAACTCCTTCCAGCACCAACTCAAATGGGGCAAGGTAGAAAACCCTGCGTGTGTGAGTCAGCCTGGGTGGGACTCGCCACTCGACTGAGAGGCACATGCCCTCTCTGTGCAATCCTATGAGTTTGGAGCTTCCAAAGTGCAATGGTGAGGCAGGCACAGGCACAGGATGGGCTTCCTACTCCAAAGGAGGGAGGCAGGCCAGGTAAAGAGAGTAACAGGGCCCAAGCAGTCCACCCCGATAGGGCAGACCCCACTAACAGGGCCCAAGCAGTCCACCCCGATAGGGCAGACCCCACTAACTCCTAAAGCTGGGGAACAATTGACTGTCAGGGCTGGCAGCCACCAGGGCAGTGCTCGAGTCTCATATGCAGCTCTCCTGGGCAGGAGCTGCACCACGGTGGCCCCATGGTTCTGGGGTCTTGGGGGATGCCCCACTGGGCACTGCCCTAGTGGGCACTCTCTGCTACCCTTGAAATCCAGCTGGAGGCTGCCTCACGCCTCCTCCTGCGTCCTTCACACGGGCAGAACGAGCACCAAATGGGTACTGCCTGGGTTTACGGCAGTACTTTCTGGATCAGCAGGTTCAGTCATCTGGGCCCAACCATGCCGTGGTTGGGGAGTGCTGAAATGTGGGGGAGAGAGACTTGAGGCTTTGAGAGCAGAAACCAAGGTCCCTAAGGCATCCTAGGCCTCTCCTATGAAATATTTCCTTCCTTCAGGCCTTGTACTCGGGGCCTGGGGTGGCGGGGCAGCCACCGTTTCATCTGTCCTCAGAGGCACTCAGCTACACGAAGGGATTCCTCTCCTGAAAATGCGTTTTCATTCTCCACTACAGCCAGGCTGAGCAGCCTTCTGCTCTCCACATTCTGATAACCTTTCTGCAAACAGAACTCCACATCCGCATTGCTCTTCTCCCCTGGCACCTAGCTACGTGCAATCCAAGGCTCGCAGCACTTGGAATGCTGTGCTGCCTAGAGACTCAGGTGCATACCTCTGAAGTTCCACCTCCCACAAAGCCCTGGGCCAGGATGAAGTCTCCCAAGTCCCTGGCCACTCTGAACAAGGCTGGCCTTGCCCTGGTTTCCAACACCTGGTCCTCACTTCCATCTGAGGCCCTTCTGGATGCCTTTATTGTCCACACCTGCACCAACACTGAGCTCATGGCCATTAGAGATGCCTGGGAAGTCAGTTCCTACCTGAGCACTCCTTGATGGCCATCTAGTCCTTGTCCAGCCTGCTCCTCCCAATGTTCCGAGTTCTACTCAGTACCCAGTTCTAAAGCCACTTTCCCGTTTTTGGGTATTGTAACCTCAACCTGCAACCAATTTTCTGGCTATAGAAACTTAACACCAAAACCAGACAGACAACACAGGGTCCCCTAACCTAATCCATTGGAGATGTGGTCCAGTGCCCCGTGGATGCCAGAAACTGTGGATGGCATCGGATTCTATACGAAGCATGTATTTTCACACACATGCACACCTGTGGCAAAGGTCGACTTAGAAATTAGGCACAATAAGAGACTAACTAATGGCATAATAAAGAACCACAAAAACGTATCATAACAAAAGTGATATGAATGTGGTCTTTCAACCTCACCGTACTTTACCTTTTCGCTTTATGGCTTCCCTTGGGCACTTCTGGATCTCCAGCAGCACACCTTGCACCTTGGGGTCATTACTAAGTAACCAGGGCCACAAGCAAACGCACTGGTACTGCCATGACCTTGGCTGCCAGTGCCTATGGGTAGGTGGGGCATGTGAGGGGACATGCTGGGTGCAGGGATGATCCAGAAGACTGGTACAAGGATGGTGTGGCATTTCAACATGCTCCTCGGATTGGCACACAATTTGAAACTTATGAATTGCTTATTTCTGAAATTTTCCATTTAAGATTTTTGGACTGCAGCTGAACAAGGGTAACACGTCATGGAAAGTGAGACCACAGATAAGGGACTGCCAAACAAAAGGACTACAGGTGAACAACCTCACACAGACCCAGAGACTCAACAAAACCTTAATCAAACCTTAAATCAGCGGTCACAAACAGTGCGGCCCACCACGCAGGCTCCTCCACCACAGTGCAGTATAGAAGGAAGGCTGGATGGACACCCTCCCCCCAACAAGAATGAGCGCTGGACAAAACAAGGCCACAATAAAGAAAACCAAAACTCCAGCTGGGCATGGTGGCGCCTGTAATCCCAACAATGCAGGAGGCTGAGGCAGGAGGATCGAAAGTTCCAGGCCAGCCTCGGCAACTTAGCCAGACCCTGTTTCAAAATAAAAAATGAAAAGGGCTGGGGCTGTAGCTCAATGTTAGAGCATCCCTGGGTGCAATCCCCCGCACAAAAACAACTCCTGGCAAACTACGAAGAGCAGGGAGGCTGTTCAACGTGATAAGCACTCAACAGAAGCCTACGCCACCACTCAGGGGAGAGGAGCTTCGCAAGCCCAGCCTTGTGCTTCGTGCCAGTCAGGGAACAAGGGGAGCAAATGGACACCTCAGTGAGACAGCACCGCACACTCCTCACAAAGACAACCAAGCACTGGCCCTACCGAGCGCTCCTGAGCACGTGGACCGTGCAGTGGTGCTCCACTTGGGTGCAGCTCCTCTGGAAGGGGTCTGGCAGTTCTATGAGCTCACATGTGCTCGCCAAGCCAGACATGGTGATACATGTCTCCGGCCCCAGCTGCTGAGAGGCTGAGGCAGGAGGATCATGGGAGTCCAGGCATTGCAGACTGGCCTGGGCTGCACAGCAAGAACCTGTCTCAAAAAGCAAATAAACAGGGCTGGGGATATAGCTCAGTTGGTAGAGTGCTTGTCTCGTAAGCACAAGGCCCTGGGTTCAATCCCCAGCACCGCAAAAAAAAAAAAAAAAAAAAAGCAAATAAACAGGTAAGATAGATTCCTTCACTGTGTGACCCCGCAACTGACTCCCAGAATACTCTGCCTTAGAGGAACGAGACCTGCTCCTCTGTACACAAATGTTAAACAGCTCTATTCACAACTGCAAAGACCAAAACTAAACAAAGCAAAAAAACACACAAATATGCTTCCAGGGATGAACAGACTCCCCGTGTCATCCATGTGGCACATACTGCAGCAAAGCAGGGCAGTGGCACCTGGACTCTCAAGGGCATGCTCCACAGGCTACACGGCTCCACTCACACAGACCAGCCAGGGACCACGGGAGTGGCTGCCAGGGCGAGCCTGGAAAGGGCAGGGGCCTGGGAAGATGCAGACTACAATGGGCGAAAATTCACAAACTGCACCAAAAGGGGGGAAAAAAAGTTTTACTGTGTGAGATTTTAAAAAGCCCTTAGGGAGAAAATTCATTTTACCTGAACAAAGAATGATAGACAAGCAGCAGATGTTGAAGCAACAGATCCAGGTGACAGGATTATAGCTTCAAAGTGCTAAGGAAAAATCACCCACCCAGAAAACTAAGCCAGGTAAAGCTGCACCAAGAAAGAGGGCAAGCCAGGGCTGGCGCAATGGGGCACAGACACAGTCTCGCCCTCAAGGCCCAGGTGGTGGCTGGAGCCCCTGCCTTCCAGGACAGTCTGGGCACAGGAAGTCTTGGCCTTTGGGTAAAGTATGTCCTTTCTCAAGACAAGCAAGACAGTGGGTGGGGCACAAGAAACACTATGAGCAAGGAAACCCCCCCAACGCCAGCACTGCTACCATGTGCTGAAAAGACCAGGTGGGTCTAAAGCTGCAGCTAACACAGGCAGTACAGAGACCAGCGGAGGCAAAACTGAGAGTCGCTCACTGATGGGCGGGAGACGGTGCACCCCAGCACCAAGTCAGGCTGTCTCAGAGCGGTGAACCCCGCTGGGTGTGGCTCAGAGGTGGAGCTTGCCCAGCATCTGCGAGAGCCCCAGGTTCACCTCAGCTGGGAAAAAAAATTTAAAAAGCTAAACACACAGCCCAGAGGCTCTACTCCCAGGTAGGGAGAGCCGAGAGATGAAAACACATGACATGGAGCAAAGGTTGAGAGCGTTTTCAGGGTGACCAGCAAATGGAAGCCACCCAAACACCTGTCAACTGAGTGGAGAAACAGACGTGCCCCCACATGCAACTGTAAGCAAGTGGGCCTCTGGCGCCACGCTGGGCACACCACCACAAGCTGAGCTCCCACACAGGGCAGATCCACCAGGCAGAGGCTAAACTGAGCTGGTCGGCCTGAGAGGACAGAGTGGCTGCTGTCAGTCCCTTTCCAGTAAAGGGCCCTAAAATTAGTGATGATGGTGACCCTATAAACAGTGGGGCTCAGGGTGTGAGCAGAGCCCATCACCTCCCTGGGGCAGGATCGCTGTGGACCAGTCTTCCTCATGGGTCTTCCCAGAGGACCCTCTCCCGCCACTGCCCTCCATCTCTCCCCACTTCAGCTGCAGCCCAGTGCCTCTACAATGGGGTGGGGACTGTCCTTGGCTTTCACCAGGTTCCCCAGACCTGTTTCCCCTGCAGGATGAGGTCAAGGGGACAGCTGCCTCCCAGATAGCAAAGAGACACCTGCAAGCCATCCCCTTTTACTCCCAGCCCCTTCACCACCCCAGGGGCCCCACAGGTGGGCAGCTGGCCACCTCCACCCTTTCCTGCTTAGTGGCCACTCCCTGACCCACTTCCCACTTCCAAATGGATCAGAACTCTTTGCTGTGGCCTTTTCCCAGCTGTCCCCACTCCTCTCACTTTGTAGCTCCATTTCTTTTTTCCTTCTTCTTTTGTGTGTGTGCTCACACATATCAGGGATGAAACCCAGGGCCACACACCCTGCCACTGAGCTATACCCCAGTCTATCTCCTGTCCCCCCGCCACCCCTGGCTTTTGGCAGTGCTGGGGAAGAAGCCCAGGGCCTCATGCATGCCAGGTCCTGGTGCTCTATATCTAACCTGTATCCCCAGCCCTTCTGGGTTTTTTCCAATTTTATTCTGAGACAGGGTCTCATTAAGTTGCCCAGATTGGCTTTGAACCTGGATCTTCCCACCTCAGCCTCCTAAGTAGCTGGGATTATAGGTCTGCACCAGCATACCCAGTTTCCTTTTCCTTTCAAGGGAGAGAAAATGATACCAATGATCCCTCAGCTTTAACCTGAATTCATTCTAAGAACACACATTACAGATAACAAATCCCCAAACACAGAAACCCTCTATATTAAAAACAAAACTGTGCCTGTGATCCCAGTAACTCAGGAGGCTGACAGGAGAGCCTCAAGTTTCAGGCCAGTCTCAGCAACTTAGCAAGGCCCCGTCTCAAAAAGTAAAAAGGTCTACGGTTGTATCTCAGGGTAAAGCACTCCTGGGTGAAACCCTAGATACTAAAACACAAAGCAAAACAAAACTTTAAAACCAATATTCAACTGATCATATATAAATTTTAAAATTTCTACACATAAATAACACAAACATTTTGCCAGGCACAGTAGTACTTGCCTGGAATCCCAGTGGCTCAGGAGGCTAAGGCAGAAGGATCTCGAGTTCAAAGCCAGGCTCAGCAACAGCAAGGCGCTAAGCAACTCAGTGAAACCTATTTGTCTCTAAATAAGACAAAATAGGGCTGGGGATGTGGCTCAGTGGTTAAGTGCCCCTGAGTTCAATCCAAGGTACCCAAAAAATAAAAAATAAAAAAATAATACAAATATATTTCAAAACAAGGAGATGAGGGAGATCAGGGAGATGAGGAGCCTGTACCAACCAGGAAGAAATCAGGTCCCACATCCCAGAACAGTGGAGATAGGAAAAAAACGACAATTCCTGTAGGAGGATCCCAAATGAGCAATGAACCTAATAGAGAGGTCTGACCCCCCTGTGTCCTTGGGGAAATGTGAGTGAGGATGGACCATCCACACATGGTCCAGTCTGATGACATAAAGCACTGTAGGGACAGAGGGGTGAGCATCTGTCCCGGAGCAGGTCAGCCGCAGCTAAGAAGGGCAGATGCTGTGGCCCCACTCTCCAGGTCTGCTTGTAGTCATCAAGAACTCGACACAGTCTGAGGAGAAAGGGCCAGGCGGTCCTCCAGCAGCACACCACACAGCAGTGGGAATCCACCTGGTGAGCCTCAGCACATGCGGCTTAGAACGGATGAGTGAGAGCCCAGACGCCTGCCCATGTTTCAGGGAGTGATTTTTACACACTGTAAAACACGCTCAGAAACACACAGACAAGGTTCAGAAACCCAGGCAGAACGGGAGAGCAGCCATCCCTGAGAAACGGGGGTGGGGGGTGTTGCGCAGGACAGCACATCCCAAGCACCTTGGTGCTCATCCTCACTGGCTCTCTGAGCCTTTCTACCTGGTGACATCTCAAAACACCCAGCGAGGAGGGTGTGAGGGAAGTCACACCTCCTCCCAGCTGACTAGCAAGCCTGGCACACAGCCTGGGCCTGAGCAGAGCACCCACTCCCAAGCCCCATGCCCTGCCCACTCAGTCTTGGGAACAAGCCAGGCCAGAGTCCTTGAGCAAGCTCCCTGCACACAGGGAGGCCAAGGGACCCTCCTTTGCCCCACCACAGCCGGGTCCAGGAAGGGGTGGTCACACGTGGCTCTGCCCTCATGGAACCTCTGGGGAGCTGGCAGGGTGTAAGAACAAGGAAAGCAGCCCCAGGTGTAAGAAGTAGTACAAAAAGCCCACGGGGAAGGAGAAAGGGTCCAGAGGGTCACCACTGCCCAGGCTGGCAGTCACAGGCAATCTGGAGCCAGAAGAACACAACTCACCACAGAGGCCGGAACAGTTTAATAGTGATTCTCCTCAGCCTGACGGTGCAGCCAGCACAGGGCAGGGCTAGGCACCTCTCGTCAGCCTGGCCAGCACAGACGGGCTCCTACCCCTTAGCACCGGTGCCCCTTCTCGTCAGGGCCACACTCTGCAGAGCCCTTCTCCCAGCACAGACCATGCTTCCTTTCTGCTGACCACACCAACAGCACACTCCTGATGCTCGGACAGCTCTGAAGCCCTCACCAGAGAGGCTGCCCTCTGGCACCCTTCCCTGCGACTCTCCCTACACTGCACAGAAAACAGTGAAGGCAATTCTGATGGGACTCAGAAGAGCCCTGGCCAGTCCCACCAGGGCCCTGGGGGGAGCCATCCCAGGGTCTCTCCACACAGTCTCTGCCAGCTGAGCACTGGCCAGCAGCTCCTTCCCCATGTAACAGTGAGCGTGGCTGCAGGCTGAGGCCTCCCCAGTGCCTACACCCAGACTGCCTGCCCTGCGCGGCAGGGCTCTGGGCTAGCGTGGCAGCTCCTTACTGAGCTCCTGTGCCTGCTGAGGGATGGCTACAGCCCAGTCAGGTCCACAATGGCCTTGATGAAGATGGCATCATCTCGCACGTAGGAATTCTTGGCCTCCATCTTGGATACAGGGCAGAAGAGGGGGCAGCCGCTGGCAATGTTCATGTCACTGACTGGCCTCTGGAAGGAGGATGAGGTTATGTCCGGCCTGAAGGCATCGATCACATGCTCCCGGTTGTTCTGGTCCAGCAGCATCAACGTCACCTGCCAGGAGGCAGCCCAGAGAGGGGGACACATACCCATGAATCACCCAAGGCCTCCTGTGCTCTGGTTCCCAAGAGACCTGAAGTGGCCACACACTCCCAGAGCAGAGCACTTGGGCACCCTGGCCAGAACATGCTCAGTGTCTTGCTCAGGAATGTGCCCATGCTGGCACCTATGTGTGCTGACACCTGGAACCTCAGGCCAAAGAGGGGGCTACTCCCTGTCCTGCTTCTGAACTGCACTGACAAAGCTGGAGGAAAGCACTTCTGGGGAGAACCTCAGACACCACCAGTCTGGCTGTAGACTGCCCCTGGGCCTTGCCACTCCCACTCCTGGCTGCCCCCTCTGCTGGCTGCTGAAAGGACAGTGGAGGGAAGAGACCATCCTCATTCCAACCTGGTCTCAAGCTTCTATTCCTCAACCAACATGGACCTGGTTTCAAATGCTCCATACCAGACAACTCTGTGGCTGCCACCTTTCTTTGCAGCACACGCTCCCGGGTGGGCTTTCAAAACTAGTGGTGGGCCCATGTCTTGACCAGCCCTCAGAAATCATGGAACAGACTAGAAACCACCAGAGCACTCCACTGGAGCACCCAGCACCATGCACCCACTGTACCCCGGGGGGACTCCCAGGGGTTCCCCCAGCCAAGGGATGGCCTCTCACACCTTCTGGTTGAAGGGCCACCGCAGGAGGGCATCATTGGGGCCTTTCATCACCACAAAGAAGAGAGACAGATGTGTTCCTCTCCCGGTGCCATCACCGTTCAGGTAGACTCGCAGACACATCTTGTAGCCATACCTGCTGGTATAGAAGGCTGGAGGGACGGGAGAGCCAGTCAGGCAGGAGCGTTCCTTCTGCCAGGAGGCCCTCCCACAGAGACAAGTACAGGAGAAACGTCAGCTTCCAGAACAAGAGGGGATGGTATTCTTACACTATGCAGTTAGCTGCTAATGAAAATAGTTTTCTTTTGTGATTAGAATAGCAATTTAAGTAACCCTAAACATTACCCTAATCTGGCAATGCACACAATAACTGTGAACCTGGAGGTGGGGAGCAACATGGCAAGAACCAGCCACTCCAGCATCTAGGGCCACAGAAGGGAGCCAACCTGCCTCAGGAGAGGAAGCCGCTGGGTGGAGGCCCAGAAGAAGCTGGAGGTAATGTCCCTCACGCCCGACAGGTGTAGTCATGAGCAAGAGCTGGAGCATGGCTAGGCTACATGGAGCATGAGATGCCAGTCTGCACAGAATCCGCAGCCAGGGACTGTGATGACTAATTTCAGTGTAACTTGACTGGCTAAGGACTACCTAAAGAGCTGGGAAAGCATTATCTGTGGGCACGTCTGTGAGGGTGTTTCCAGAGGAGACTGATGGGTGAGTGGAGGGCTGAGTGGGGAAGATCCACGCTCAACGTGCACAGATCCAACCAATCAGGACTCAGAAAGAACAAAGACAGAGGAAGGCAGGTGTGTCTGTAACAGTGGTCCACTTCGCCTTTTGAATATAGCTCTGAGGCTTATTTTTAAAGGGACAAGTTTTCCTTCTTCTCTTCTCCCTTTCCCCCTCCCTAACCTGGGGGCAGGGAACAAGATTACCCTGAGCTATTGGTGCTCCACAGTAAGGAGATATCTGCCAGAGGGTCTAGGAACTGAATACCTTCCAAATTAACAAGTGAATGTTAACACACCATCAGGGTGCCAGCCCCAGGACCCCCATCAGGGCACACCTGGAATGCAGCCTTTGAAGAGCTCCTTTAAAATCCCCCTGTTCCTGCTGATGGGCAGAATCACAGCCTCTGGGACAGGAGTCCCCTATGCTGCTTCTTTGCTAGCAAAGCAGTAAAACTTCTTTTTACTTTTTCTCAAACCTGTATCCTTGTTATTGAGTTGGGATGGGGGACAAGAACCGAGATTTCCCTTACAGGACTACCTTCCCTGGAGCTGGGACATCCATCCTCCCCACCCATGGACATCTGAGATCCATGCTCTCCAGCTTTTGGACTACAGGACTTGTGTTGAGGCCCCTGGGGTTCTAAGGCCTTCAGACTTGGACTGAGCCTGGCTTCCAGCACCAGGGTCTCTAGTCTGCAGGAAGCCTGCTTGATCTCTCAGCCCCCGTGATCGGCGAGTCACCTCCCCAGCAAGCCCCTCCTGTACATTTATGTACTCATCGCTGTGCTGTGGATCTGGAGTGTCCCCCTTAGCCCACGTAGTGCAGGTTTGGTTCCAAGCCTGTGGCACTGCTGGGAAGTGGTGGAAACTGAGGTTGGGGCCCAGGGGTAGGTCTTCCAGTCACTGGGGAGGGGCCCTCAAAGGGGAGAGTAGACCCTCAGCCCTCTCTCTTCTGTCACCCTCCAGCTGTCAGAGGAGCTCTGCTCCACCACTGGCTTCCTACTATGATGTGCTGCACAGGCCCAGAGCAGTGGGGCCAATCCATCATGGACTGGAGACTTCAAAACTCAAAGCCAAAATAAACCTTTCTTCTCTTTTTTTCCTTTTTGAGATCAAACCCAGTGACTGGCACACTCCCAGCAAGTGCTCTAATACAGAGATGTGTCCCTAGCCCTCAATCTTCTCTCTGAAGGAAGTGCTGACCAACACAGTACACAACAGTGCTGTCCCCTGGAGCACTCTGACAGCTCCCATCCCTGCCAACAGAAGCCTCCCTCCTCCCTCCAAGGGGAATGCAGACCATCCCCAGTCCTGAGAACAGAGCTCAGGTACAGCACTGGAAAATCATCTTCCCTGCCTCCTGCATGCAGCCTCTGCCATGATGCAAGCCCAGGTCACCAATGTCTCCTAAAGCAGACTTTTTACACAAAAAGGACCTTTCGCACAGTGTGGTTCCCACAAAACACCTGCCATGCTGGCCTTTCACGTCAGGCTCACTGCAAATAACCCAGAAGCCTGAATCACAACAGGTCCAACCAGTGCACTAGCCCACCTGTAGAAGAAAGCTCAAGGGGAATATAGCCCCAACTGGTCCAGAAAGAGCGGCACCGCACCCCAGAGCTCTCCCTTCAGCTCTTCCCAAGACAACTTGTTTTTTCAGTCTCACCCCAAGGAAGACAGGGTGTGTGTTTTGCTCACTTCTGGCCCTTGCTGAAAGCACTGCAGGATGTGCCACATAGGATGGTGGTGCAGGTCCCTCAAGAGCAGGGCCAGCATGCCAAGGCCACCCAACGAGGGGGCCTCAGTCTCTCAGCCTCAATCCCAGAACTTAACTGTTTCAGCAGCAGGTTCCCTAAGAAAACACAAAAATAAAGTGCACTCAAGGGCACGTTCTGGCGGGTAGTGTCTAAGTCTGCACCAATGACTAGGCACCAACTCCAGAGGGCCTCCAGGCACAGCAGCAGGGTGCTCTCTGAAGTACCCAAGAAGGTGGCTACAGCAGTATGTTGAGAAGCACAATCCTGGCAGGAGACCTTGTCAGAAACAAACTGGCCCACAGCTGGACAGCCCCTCCCAGCCCACAGCAGTGCCTTCCAGAGGAGCCTAGAGAGACCTCACAGGCACAGGTAACATCCTCACAGGCCTCCAGTTTGCAGGAGACACCAGAACCGGACCTGGAGGGATCGACTAGCTCAGTCACTGACACCCAAGGAAGCCAAGTCCCTCCTTGTGCCAGCCCATCTTCCATCACCATCCCCACATGCCCTCTGCTCACCCATAGTGGCAAGGGGCACACCCTGTGAGCAGCCAGCCTGGCATCCAGCAGCTCCTCATGTTGCCCGGCTCGCCACCCCTCAGAGGTGCAGATGTTCTTGGTGTCAGCTGGGATGCACCCAGGCCTGCCCTGGGAGTCATTCCATGCAGCCACTGGGGCAGGGGACACAGGTGTACGGAAATGCAGCAAGGTAGGTGGGACAACTCTGGAACAGCACCTGGGGAGAAGATGGCAGGTGTGCGGCCAGCCACAGCTTCCTGGCGCTTCCTGGCAAAGTCTGAGATCTTCCAGATAAAGATCCCATCATAAGTGGATGCCTCCAATTCCAGCACCTTCTGCTCCAGGTCAGCCATGGCCAGGTCCTTCAGGCCAATGCTCCTCTCCAGCTGCTGCACCTGCAGGGCAATGGTCACCACATGTGCCTGGGGCCCAAGCCCCCATTTCCCATACCCAGAAGTCCCAAGAGGACAGCCACCCCAGCTCCCTTGGCTCAGCTCCTCCTAGGTCTGCTCCCTCCAGGCATGACATGAGGCTCCAAGTCCACGCTGAAGGCTCTGGGCCTGTATGTGCCCAGAAGCTACACTACACCAGGTATGTGATACTGCTGATGCCACACTTTCAGGCCAGAAAGAAGAGGTTTCAGTCATCAGACCCTGCAACTGTTCAGGTCAGGGTCCTCAGGGAATGCAAAAGTAGGAGGCCACAGTCCAAGGCAGGCACCATGCACAGTTGGGGATATGTAAGGGGTTCTATGCTGCCCAAGCTCCAAAGCTGATGAGCCACTAGACCCCACCAGGCACAGACCTTGTTACTCAGGGCTTCAATCTTGTCCTGGTCTAGCCGGTGCTGCCGGCTGCAGGCCTCAGCAGTCACAGCAACCCTCTCCACCTCTCGGTTCAGGACACAGACGATGTTCTCAAAGGTAGCCGTCTTTTGCTCCAGGGTCTGACACCTCTGGAGCAGCTCTGGCCCCACCTGGTTCTGGCACCCAGGGAGAGTCTGTGTCTCCAGGAGGGAGCTCAGCAGCAGGGCCAAATGCTCCCGCAGCTGCTGTGCCTCGTGTTCCTGCAGCTCCTCAGCCTCCACCTATAGACAGAGGGCATGAAGCTTCAGACATCACGTCTGCGCAGTGCTGGCCAGGAGAGCTGCTGTGCTGTGGGGCTCTTTCCGCAGAAGGCAGAGGGCCATCAGGACATAAGGACATAGGAATACCCAGGACACTAGCGACAGCTGGGTTCAACCATTTTTTGCTTCTCTGTGTGATGATGCTTAATCTGCCACTGTCCAAAAGTATGATTAAAAAATACAAAGCCTGAGCCAGGTGCACTGGAGCACGCCTAGAATCCCAGCAGCTCGGGAGGCTGAGGCAGGAGGAGCTCAAGTTCAAAGCCAGTCTCAGCAAAAGCAAGATGCTAAGCAATTCAGTGAGACCCTGTCTCTAAATCAAATATAAAATAGGGCTGGGGATGTGGCTCAGTGGTTGAGTGCCTCTGAGTTCAATTCCCAGTACAAAAAAAAAAAACAAAAAAAAAAACCCCACAAAGCTTCCTTTGTAACTTGCTTTTAAAATAAAAAGGAAGCTGGATAAGCTGGTGTACATCTGTAGTTCCAGCACTCAGGCAGTTGATGCAGGAAGGTCACTTGAGCCCAGGAGTTTGAAGCCAGCCTGGGCAACATAGTGAGACCCTGACTCAAAACAAAATTAAACACGAAAAAGAAAAAGTACCATTAAAAAACAGTTGAGAGGCTGGGGCTGTGGCTCAGTGGTAGAGTGCTTGCCTAGCATGTGTGAGGCACTGGATTCGATCCTCAGTACCACATAAAAATAAATAAATAAAATAAAGGTATTCTGTCCATCTACAACTTAAGAGGCGGGTGGAGGGAGAGACAAAGGAACGTAACCGTGTGCCCAGTTAGAGGCAGTCACCTGGAGAGTAGAGGGTGCTGTAAGGTTGCTCTTAGCACCTGCCCTCTCTTCAAGGCATGAGATGTTGGGACCAAGATGTGATGAGGAAATGTGACCCCCAGCAGCCTGGTGGCTTCACCAGCAGGGGCATCAGGGCTGGGTCAACAAGGTCACCACCAACACTGTCCTGTCCTGGAGTAGCCCATGAACTCATGATGTGTTCTGAGTTAATCTGAGTACTAAAGAGGCCCAACCAGGAAGCAGCAGTACCCAGTCCTGGCAATGGGGTCTAAAACTACCTCCTGCGTGAACCCCACTCCTCCTAGACAGAAGCAGCAACTCTCCTCTTCACCACTGCTCAACACTGAAGGCTATATGCCCCACCGTGAGTGCTGCTCAATTCATCTTCCAGAGGAAGAGGCATCAGCTGGTGGACACCATCCATAGACCTCCAAGCACTGGCCTGCCCACCCACCCAGTACCCCATGAGGGAACACAGAGTCCAGACCTCAAGGGGCTCTCATTGTACAGAGAAAGCAGGACAGACACAAAGACATTACTGTGACATCAGGGTGACAATGGAGCAGGGACAGGTTAGGCTGTGTGGTAGAGAAGGGGTTCTCACCGACAGGGGCATGCTGAGGTCTGGGGGGCCCTGGGAAGCTGGCAGGTCAAGGGCCTGGGGTGGAACAGGTGAGCAGTCACCCGCAGAGATCAAGGGCCATGGTTGGAGAGGGGTGAGGATGGAGATGCAGTGAGGACAGACCAGAGCACAGGCACCGTGTAGGAGGAGGTGGACAGGACGGCCCTCAGAGGTGTGTGCATGGCAGCGCAGGGTGCACCTGCCAAGTCAAGCATCTGTCACCTGGATGTGAAGTCTGGAACCAGAGGAGCATCTGGTACGTCCGCCAGGCACAGGGGCTTTGGCTGAACAACCAGGTGATGGTGGTGCTCTTTTCTAGGTGAGATGGAAGGCAGGGGGGTGGCAAGATGAGGCAAGCCGGCTGTGGTGAATATGGGATGCCTACTAGGCATCCAGGGAAGCCCAGGCACCAGGTGGACATACACTTGGTCAAAGCCAGGGCACTGTGAGATCTCCAAGAGAATGACAGTGCATGGAGTTACCATGCTGGACCTGGGTCCTGAGGGCAGGAGGAGGGCTGCAAAGGGAGGCCCAGGGAGCAAGCAGGAGGCTGGGGAACCAGGAGAAGCTGCGCTGCAGGCTGAGTGAAGACTGCCCAGGATGAGGGGCAGGCTTGCCCAGTCCTCACTGCAGATCCCTGGACTCACCATCTCAGGGCAGCCAACAGAACGGAATCTGCAGGGGACCCGGCACTTGCCACACGTCCTGATGTGGTCCTGAAACTGGAGGGGTAAAAGGGATGAAGTCACAAGGGCAGCCTCTGCTTAGGTCCACTGCACCCCTTCTGCACTGATCATGTCAGAATTTACACAAAGGACCGCTGGCCCTACGTCATGGGCTAACTCCTATACAGAATAAAACCTGATGACTTGTTTCCAAAGTTGTGCAAGTGCACACACTGGCCACCCGCCCTGTCAGTGACTGAGGTGGGCTAGCATTTCAGGACTCCTGTAGAGAGTCCATGGCGTTTGTGAGGAGGTCTGTGTCCCACACAAAGTAGCCACACCTGTTACCTTCAGCTGCAAGGAAACATGGCACTGAGGCTCTGGGGCCTTGGGGACAACACATGGGCCCACAACCGAGAAGTGTCAGAGGACAGGCCAGACCCTGCCCTTGCCAACACTGAGCATGTGCCAGGACGGGGTGGCAAAGATGGATCACAGATGAGTGCCTGAGACCCAGGAAGAGGCTCCACTGAACACTGTTCTCAGACCAGGAGAGGAAAAGGACTACTGCTTTGACAACTAGCCCGAGAGTGAAGCAGCAGCCAGAGGACAGAGCCCGAACGGGAGTCCTGCCTCCTCCACTTGCAGGTTCCACTGTGAGAAGGTCATCCGACTTGTTCCAGGAGAAGGCCCAGAGTGGGAACACACCCAGCCGCACATCAGAATCCAGGAACAGGAACAGAATTCCTCAGATGTTGCCCCTGCACCATTAAGCCACACACAAGAACAAGTGATGGCCACCTCTATCCCCCACACCCCTGAGAAACAGGAGCCATGGAAGGAGTGCAAATGCACCTGCGGCCAGCAGGCACTCGGCACACTCATGCTGGGAAGTGCAGATCAAAAGCCCCTCAGCCCATGCTGTTTGTGAGCTCGCTCAACTTCACACCAAGGGCAGGTCTGCAGGCAGAGCCCCACAGGGGACTGAGCCAACGCTATGATGTGCACCCCTGGACATCTGGGAGCACACATTATGCAGGTTCACTTTGGGGCACATGACTGTTGTAAAAAACTATGGAACATTTTTTCCTTAAACTGCCATCTTTGAAAGTCAAAAGCAAAATGAAATAACCAGCCTCAAAGAGGTCACTGAGACAGCACCTCACTGAGTCAGAGAACTACTTTTGGTGGATTCTAAAGATAGTCGCAACCTACAGACGCTCACAGCAAAGAAAGAGAGTAACTCCATCAAGAGCCAGCCACCAGTCACATGGCCAGCACTCACGCTGCTGCTGCTGGTGCAGAGTTAGGGCACTGAGCAGGATAAAAGAAGCCACCAGGTTCAAGTCACGAAGACTGGGTTTTCTGTGAAAAGAAGGCATGAGCTCCAAAACTCAGGTAAGGATCTGGAATGAAAATATGGGAATGAATCCCAGAGTATTTTCTCTTCTAAAAAGCAAGCAGCCCTCCACAACCACTGAGGTGTTTCCAGGTGAGACATCAGGCTGTGGGAAGGCGTGGCACAGGAGTGAGAGCCCCACCACCAGGCACCCTGCTCTGGAGCCCTCTGCACCACAGAAAGTTCCACAGCAGCTGGGAAATTGGAATGCTGCTGCATGGGGGAATGGGGAAGGCACAGCTGGACATGTGTGGAGGCCAGTCCACCAAGCCAGCTGTCTGGCCTCCTGAGCCTCAGCTTCCCTGATGACTCTCCTATAGAGGGACATCCCCCAGGGCCCACAGCAGATGATACGTGACCTTGGCCTGAGGTTACTGTCACTGTCATCATGAGTGGCAGACACATCACCACATGTGAAGGCATGGTGGCTATCCCCTGACTCCCAGGCTATTCTGGCCTAAGGCCCACAGCCAAGGCCAGCGCCTGCTCTCAACGAGCCTCACTGACTGGCATGAAGAGACCCGGTTCCCAGCTCTCCTTTTAGAAGAAAGACACCACCAAAATCTGAGGCAGCCAGGGTGGGAAGGGACTGGTGAGGCAGCCAGAATGGGACTGCTCTGGTGGACCTGTGACAGTTTTAGCTCTGGAGTAGGCAGGTGTTTCATACCACAACACAAATGCAAATAAAAAGACAAGCGTCACCATCTTTAAAATAACGGAAGCAAATGAACTACTGGTATGCTGCTAGTAGTCACAGAGAAGACCACCACGACTGACCTCACGTGGACACACCCCTCAGCAAGACACTCTTCCAAGGACAAAATGGACACAAAGAAATCATAAACCTGTGTTTTTACAGTACTTTCATTTTAAACCTATTATATACATAAATATATAAAATATATAAATGATAAAACTAACAAGTTAATGTTAATGTTGCCAGGAAGTAACATTTTCAGCAAGAATAAAAAGTTTAAAGAGCCAGGCATGGTGGTGCATGGCTGTAATCCCAGTGACTTGGGAAGCTGAGACAGGAGGATCCCAAGTTCCAGGCCAGCCTCAGCAACTTAGTGAGGTCCTGTCTCAAAAAAAATTTTTTAATCTTTGAAGTGCTGGGATATGGCTCAGTAGTAAAGCACCTCTGGGTAGTCCACCAACATGGAAAGTCCTGCCTTCATAACATCCCAGGACCCTGACTCTCCACATAATCACAGCATCCCTACAAGCCCCACCACAGCAGTATCCAGTTCCCTCATTCTTAGAAGCATCAGTGTGAACTCCTTCCTTGCTCTTTCTTCTGAAGAGGTCTAAGAGCACAGACAGCCACAGGAGCGTAGGGCACTGACACTGAGGTCCCTAAATGTCACTTTCCATCAAGGGATGAAGCTCCAGGCCTGGTTGGGACTTTCCAGAGGAGTCACACACTGGCACTGGTGCTGCAGAGGTGAGGGACCTGTGAGAAACAGACCCAGGGCACCTGAGGATGAGGGCCCTGGGGATCAAGATGAAAGTGAGTTATGGAAAACCACATGTCCCAAAGACAGGAGGGTTGGACCTGTTGGGCCCAGGCCAGTTCTCTCTCTATATAATGGAAAACCACAGGAAGAGGATTAATCCTGCTTTAGTACCAACCAAACAAGGATGGGCACAAACAGAGGACACTGCAGGTCACACCCAGAAGGGACAGCACCTGCTACCACCAGACAGCCTTGTAGCACTGGATAGCAGGAGGAGGCATCCTGGCCACCACAGGGATCTCAACCATTGCAGGCCCTCTACAACATTCCACCAAGGGTTGGAGCTTCACACCAAGCCCCAGAGTCAGCTCCAGTCTCTGGTGAAGACTAAATGACACCTTAAGGAAGCACTCAGCCAAGGCAACAAGAGAACCTTCAACAGGACAGCTGGATCAGAGAAGAGAGACCCCTTCCTCAGAGCCATCACATTTCAGGACTAGGGCCACGACCCATATTTAAACTGAAGCAAACCAGACAGGCACAAGCTGAAGGGCCAATTAATAGGATAGATTTGGATAGTCTGCAGTTCCTCATGCTGCCATCCAGACACAAACTGCAATGAGTGGCATCATCCTGACCTCTGGCACTGATGCGGTCACATACCAGCTCTTGCTGCTTCGGCCTCTGGGGAGAGACCCTTCCCTGACCCCACCTGCCAAGAAGAAAGGCTTGGGAAAGTACATTTCCTTGAGCCTCCCAATGTCCTTCCTCAAGAGGCCTCCATACCACTGGTTCCACGCAGGGTGGCAGTCACCCTCCTCACAGGAGGGGCACACAAGGAGATGAGCAGCCCTGGGCCCCAGACACTGATGTCCTACTGCTGCTCCAACAGGCCCAGGGCCCATCAGCTCCACGCTCACATCTCCTGCTGCAAATACCACGCTAAGGTCAACACAGCACTTCTCATAAACAGCACCTGGAGGACAAGGACAACTCTCATGTTTAATAATTATACTTCACACTACGTGACTTCAGCCCGGGACGTAGCTCGGTAGTAGACGATGGGTCTAGCATACTCAAGGCCCTGCGTTCCATCCCCACAAGGAAAAAAAAGGTGGCAACATATGTTAGATGACAGAGCACTGGCTCAACCAGGAGTGTGGCTGTCATGCCTGAGCATATCCCACCCATCCTGTGATCCCTGCAGCAGGGAGGCCTTCTGCTGTTGTCTCTGCTCCTCTGGGCACATCAGGTGACACAGACCCTCATGGCAGACCCGTAAACCATGGTCCTCAGAAGACACGAGGAAGTACCTTACCTTCTCCCGAGGGATCTTCTTTTTGCCACAGCCTTCACACGTCAAGGGGAACTTGGGGCAGACCTCATGGTGTGCCTTTAAGAGAAGTAGTCGGGGGCATGAGGTGGGGCCATCAACACTGGGCAGTGAGGGAAGAGGAGACTGAACATGTTCAGATGGTGGCTGGCTTAGTCCCCAGCATGGCACTGAGGGAGGGTGATGGAACCTTCAAGAAGGGAGGCCTAAGTTGGGCATGGTGGCCACACCTAAAACCCCAGTGACTAGGGAAGCTGAGGCAGGAGGATCACAAGTTCCAGGCCAGCCTCAGCAATTTGATGAGACCATCTCAAAATTTAAAAAGAAAAGGGGTAGAGGGGTGGCTGGAGATGTAGCTCAGTAATTAAGTGCTGGTGGGTTCAATCCCCAGAACCAAAAAATTATAAAAGGTAGACCTAGTGGGAGGGCTTGAGGTCACTTGGGGGTATGCCCCCAAGGAGATAAGGAAAACCCAACGTCTTCCTCTTCCTCCCCTTCCTTTCCCAGCCATGAGGTAAGCAGTTTTACTCCATCATACACTCCAGAGCCCAAATAAACTTTTTCTCTCTCTAAGTGGATTACCTCAGTATTTTTTTTTGCAGTGCTGGGGATTGAACCCAGGGCCTTGAAAGCACTCTACCAACTGAGCTCTGTCCCCAGCCCTACCTCAGTATTTGTTAAAAGGGAAAGCTAACTACAGGACACAGTGGCCACAATGCAGTACACTCAGGGCCCTTTGGAAACATTTTCAACCACTGTGGATGAAATGTTAGACCTGCTGGCTAGCAGAATGGGGGAGGGACAGGCCAGGTGGTGGTGATGCCCTACTCTACTCCTGGGTGCAGGTTCCCCCAAGAACCCTCTACCCTTATGGCCTCAGGAAGGCTGGCACTGTGGGAACAAAAGCAGAGGAGCCAAATGGCTCTGGCTGCTAGTGCCAAGCTCCAGCTGTGGTGCAGCACCACCAAACAGGCCCCACCCTGCCCGCACCTCCAGGCCTGCATGGCCACAGGGCTCCTGGCAGTGCTCGCAGTCCAGGTTCCTCTCTGGGCACTCCTGTTCGGCATGGCGCTCTTTCTCCCCAAGGCGGACCAGGCTTTTACACGCAGGGCACTCAGTCAGGAGGAACGGGCACAGTCCTTCGTGGCAGCTCTAGGGACAAAGACGGCGTCAGCAGAGCGCAGGCAGATACCACAGGCAAATGCAGAATGTACACACAGCTTGGAGTCCCTGTGCTGTGCTGCTGTCCATCCTGGAGGTCCCCTCCATAGGTCAAAAGGGTAGTGGAGGTCCAATGTGTCCCCCTCTCCCACTCCTACCAGGGATACCAATCCCTCCTTGTCCCAGACTGAGCCAAGGGGACATTCCTGCATCTGTTCTCTGGGTGGACACCACTGCCCAGGCTCCCTACCCCTGCCCCCACTTCTGGAACAGCTGAAAGCACAACTGGTGCCAGGGTCTCCCCATGACAGCTTCCAACCAAGCAAGCAGGTCATGCCTCGGCACTGTGGGGTCGATGCTGTAGATTGTCAGCCCCATCAGTTACAATGAATAAGTGGGAGCCAGAGGCATGCTGGGAGACATGGAGACACTGTGGAAGTGGCTACCCTGGAACTGGCACAAGGTCACCCAGCAAAAGACAGAGGCACAAGACCAGCCCGGCCACAGTGCTGGGGGCCAGGTCTGGTGGGGGCTGTTCTAAGTGCACAGGATTACATCTAAGGAGACCTATCACGAGGAAAATGGGCCAAAGGGACCAGAGGGAGAGGCAGGGACCACCCAGGAGCCCACTCACTCATCCCAACACACTGAGAGCAGATCATGAGCCATGTAGGACCATGGACACAGATAAGCCACAGATGACAACCTGGTGGCACTGACCACCAACATGGGAACACCCTATCCGGTGAGCAGAGATAAGGTACTGGAGAGAAGGCAGGGCTGGGGAAGGCACCCTGAGCTGCAGTCTAGAGAAGGCAAGAACACCACGCTGCAGGCCAACGGTTGATGAGGAGGGGCCTACGGTGTCCCAGGGAAGGGTGGGCCGTGTGGAGAGAACAGAGCAAGAACCCAGCCGGGGGGCTGGGGTTGTGGCTCAGTGGTGGAGCACTTGCTTGGCATGTGTGAGGCACTGGGTTTGATTCTCAGCACCACATATAAATAAATGAATAAGATAAAGGTCCATCAACATCTAAAAAAACATTTAAAAATAAAAACTTGAAAACTTTATTAAGGGGCCAGAGATGTGGCTCAGTGACAGAGCACTGACCTAGCATGTGTGAGGCCCTGGGTTTAATCCTCAGCACCACATAAAAATACATAAATAAAATAAAGGTGTTGTGGTCATCTACAACTAAAAAGTATTTTTGAAAAGCTTTATTAAAATAAAATACTCGGGGTTGAGGATTTAGCTCAGTGGCAGAGCGCTTGCCTAGCATGTGCAAGGCCTTGGGTTCGGTCCTTGGCCCTGGAAAAAAACAAAAAAGAATTAAAAAAAAAAAGACAAAACTAAAATAAAATACTCATGGGGATGAGGTTGTAGTTTAGTGGTACAGCACTTGTCTAGCACACGTGAGGCACTGGGTTTGATCCTTGGCACCACATAAAAATAAATAAAACAAAGATATAAAAAAATAAAATAAAATAAAATACTTCTAAGGTTGGAGATATAGCTCAGTGGCAGAGCACCTGCCTAACATGCACAAGACCCTGACTTCATCCCCAGCACCACAAAAACTAAACAGATGAAACACTCATAGGTGAAAGGACACAAAATGTGTATTGCTTTAATCCAGAGGGGAAACGTGGCAGAGGATATAGCCAAAAGAGGACTGGTTTGGTCACTGCTGCAGGTGACAGGGGCCAGAAGCTCCCACGTGGCCCACTCTCAGCCTGTTGCTCTCTGCTCACACTAGCTGTGCATAAAATCACAGTAATAAATAAAACTTTTCTCCTGGGCTGGGGCACAGCTCAGCAGTAGTGTGTGAGCTGAGCAGGTATGAGGCCTGGGTTTGATCCCCCTCAGTGGTTCTTGAAATTGCCAGCTGAGTCCAGGGTTCTCGACAGATGGGTTGCACCACCACACATAGACAAACAGAACGAAGTGCAGTCTCCTCCCAGCCCATACAGAATTCCAAGAAGCTTATTTTTCTTTTTTTTTTTATATTTTTGGTAGTTCTGGGAATTGAACCCCAGGGCCTTGTTCATGCTAGGAAAGTACTTTACCACTGAGCTTTGCCCCCAGCTCTTTTTATATTTTGAGACAAAGTCTTGCTAAGGTGCTGAGACTGGCCCCAAACTTGTGATCCTCTGTCTCAGCCGCTGAGTTGCTGAGATTATAGGCATGCACCACCACACCTGGCAGAAATCAGTATTTATTCAGCCAGAATTTAAATTTAATTTTTAAGTAAATACAATTGTTGTAATGCTGAATTTCCCAACAATACAACACAGGATGAGACCAAGCATGCTGGCCACTCCTGCCTCTCCCACACTGGTGTGCACACCCACATCTGAGAGGCCTGTGTCCACCACCCAGGCCCTGTTCTCAGTCCTGCAGCAACGGTGGGCTTAGGGTCACCTGACCAGAGGCTCTCCACAGCTATCTAGGTAGCTCAGACTCTGTGGGGCATTAAAACCATTCCATTCTTTGAAGGAAAGACATCACCACATAGCCAAAGGCTAACAGGATCTTTGCCATTTTTCCAAACATTTTAATAACCCAGACTATCAAGAGAAAACAGCTTTAACCTCAGAGTTCCCAAGCAGTTGAGCAATAGACGTGGGCTGGGCAAGAGGAGAGGCAGCACTCTGCGAAGGACACAATCTCTGTCCCTGCCTGTGACACTTACCACCAGGAAGAGGTTATATCAATAAAACCAGGCCACAGCCAAGCTGCTCCAGAGCAGTGCCTGCCCCTCCCACATGACCAAACCCAGCTCCTCTCAGGGACTTTCCGGAGCCCTCAAAGGGCGCAGCCAGGGACTTTCCACCCTGCATGCCTGCGGGGCCGCGTGGCACCCAAGCCCATGCCTGGCTGCTGTCCCTAGCCCTCAGCTGAGGCCCATATAGCCACTGACCTCACCTACACAAGTACCATAAGCCTGAAGGCAACAGAGACTACAGAGGAATCCAGAGCCGGGGAATGTTACTTTGCCTATCGTGACAGGTTTCCTGGGTCCCCGGAGGGCAAACAGGACATAGAGCACCCCAAATGCCTGTACCCACATTGTTCCTGTACCCACCCAGCACCCCACCCTCCCAGGAGACTCTGATCCCATATCATCTCCCTAGGGACCCCCTCTCACATCTCACAGCATCAGACAAGTGTTTCACTCTGGGCAAGCAGTCAGGGTTGTGGCCACATGATCAGGCTGTGACAGACCCCAAGCTAGGAGGGACAGCACAGCTTCTTGTTCACCCAGATGCTGCCAAAACTGCTCTTCTGACAAAACAGAACGGGAAGCCCAAAGATCACATGTGGAGTTGATCAGAACGCTGAGGGAAAGGCTGGGGATAGCTCAGTGAAAAACTGCTTAGCATGCACAAGGACCTGGGTTTGAGCCCCAGCACCAAAGAATTTAAAATATTGAAAAAACAAGAGTAGAGAGCAAGATAGGAAAAACCCATCAGGAATCAGGATTCCAACTGCCCCAGTGTCCATCTCAGTCAGAGACACCCAGGTCCCCCTGCCTGGGCAGGAAGGCATCCCAGTGGACCTTGGCCCCAGCAACCCTGATCTGGGAGTCCACTAGGCATAGCAAACCAGGGTTCTGAGCCACAGCCCTTCACAACCTCACTGCCCAGGGCTGCACAGGCAGCATCAAGGTGCCTCCCTACTCTGAGGTCCCAATTTATTATTCTGCACCCACCAAACAAAAACATCCAACCCCAGGACCCATCATTCAGCTGCATGTCCCCATGAATCTGACAACTCTAGGGACCTCATATGAGTGGAATCCTAGAGGGTTAGTCCTTTTGTGGCTGCCTTCTTCACTCAGCATGCTGTCCTCAAGGTCCACACTTGCTGTAGCAGGGGTCAGAGTCTCTTCCCATTTAAGGCTGCACAACGTTCCATGGTACGGAAGGACCATGTGCTGTTTATCCATCACCCACCAACGGACGCCTGGGCTGTTTCCACTTTGGGCTTCTGTGAGTAGTCCACCGCTGTGAACGTTCCAAACTAGCACCCGAGATATCAACTTTTTAAAGGGCGTTTACTAAGATGAGAAAGAATGAGTACCTGGTGGACCTAACCTCAGTGACCTAACGAGCTCTTAGCACCTCTCAGTTCACACAGCAAGTTAGCCGCAGATGCCTAAAGGTGAGGTGAGGATCACATTGAAGTCCCCAGGGCACTGACACAGGACCACAAGTCAGCTCGACTGACACAGAGACACAGAGCACATGTCAGGCACCAGTCACTACTGTCACTGGCCAGAGCCTTTTGAGATCTCAGAACCAATATGCCCACATCCAGTTCAACAAGGTTAACAACAAGGGTACCCTGTGGACACAAGAGACACAACACGGAACCCTCCCAGGCGTGGAAGCTGTCCTGCACTGCTGGGAAACCTGCAGCTGAGGCAATAGCTCCCCAGGGCTAGCACAACCCCAGGTCCTCCACACACAGGAGGTCTTCACACACCTCCAATCCTCACCACACTCCACAGCAAGGGGTGCCACACCTGTGAGGCACCGAAGGGAAGTCTCAGATGCCATGGTGCAGCCTGTGCACAACACAGCGTGGGTTTCTGAAAGAACATTTTCTAGGAGCAGTTAAACCTCTTCTTCCACATACATCAGATTGGCTCCAATCCCAGCAAGAGCAGAGCACAGCTCTGGTCAGAGCGACTTTGAAGGGCAGAAATCTCAACTCCCTGGCTCCAGCCACCAAAGCCCTGCAGGCCTCTTGGAGCAGCCCACAGCAAAATAGGAATGCCTTGTCTTTACCTCATACTCCTTCAGGGTCCCCTTCCAAGTGCACCCATCATTGGGACAGACGGCCGGCAGGCTCTCCACCTCCCTGCGGGCAGCATTATCTGGAAAAGCCTGGGAAGAAGAAAGCCCAGGGTTAGGCCTCCTCCCAGCACCCAACTGCTAATGAAGTGCTGTCCAAAGTGCAGGACTCAACGTGCACAGCCTTCCTGGGAAGCTCCAGAAGCAAAGGATGACTCTGAGGACCACCTCACCTCTGCACATCTGCACAGACATTCACTTCTGTTCAGGGGCAATTTCTAGCTTCTAAGGTCTCACTCGGCCACTGCTGTTGTTAAAGGAAATTCCAAAATATTTTGTTAATTTCAACGTTTTTGGCTTTGAGATACTGTACTTACCGAACTGCTTTCTAAAATAGAAATGCCTTCTTCATATATGCCCTCATGAACACAGGCAGCACAATTCTGAGGCCCGGAGCTGGTGGGAATAGAGGAAAAGCAAAACCCCACTGTGAAAACGACTACGAAGAACACATGAACAGGCCAGGCATGGTAGCTGCAATCCTGGTGAGAAGTACCTTCCTGTTGTCTGAGCCCACTTCATGGTGTTTGTTAGGCAGCTGAACAGACACGGGGTTGTGCAGGTGTGGCACCCACACCTGTGACCCCAGCCACTTGGGAGGCTGAGGTGGGAGCGTCTCAAGCCTGAGGCCAGCCTCAGCAACTTAATGAGATTTTGCCTCAAAAATATAAAAATTAAGCCAGGTGTGGAAGCACATGCCTGCAATTCCAGTGGCTCTGGAGACTGAAGCAGGACTGTCACAAGCTCGAGGCCAGCCTCAGCAACTTAGTAAGGCCCTGTCTCAAAATATAAAGAGGGCTAGGGATGTAGCTTAGTAGTAGAGCACCCCTGGGTTCAATTACCAGGACCAAACAAACAGAATTTGTCCAGTACACAATTCCATACCATAAAGTTCATTTTTTAAATTTTTTAGTTGTAGATTGACACAACACCTTTATTTTATGTATTTATTTTTATGTGGTGCTGAGGATGGAACCCAGCGCCTCACACGTGCTAGGAAAGTGCTCTACCACTGAGCCCCAGCCCCAGCCCCCAATAAATTCTTAAATTTTCTTTTTTTTTCTTTTTTGGTACCACAGATTGAACCCAACAGCACTTAACCACTGAACCACATCCCCAGCCCATTTTTATTTTTTATTTTGAGGTAGGGCCTCGATAAATTGCTGGGGCTGACTTTGAACTTCAGATCCTCCTACCTCAGCCTCCCCAGCCACTAGGATTGCAGGTGTGCTCCACTGTGCCCAGCACTTTCTCACCTTTAATGAAATCAACAGCATGTATCAAATGAGTGTTGAAAAGATTTCAAATGAGACAATTCAAACTCTAAAGGGGCATGGGGGCTTGGACCTCTGAGGTTGTGACGCTCTCCTGCTGTGAACAAGGCACATGCTCTATGAAAAGGTACACGTTCTAGATGCCCTCTGTAACTGCCAGGGATACAGCTCACTCTCAGACCACTGGATAGCTGACCCACACCCACTAGTCACTACCCAGGAGTGACACATCCTGCCCATCGGGAGCAGTGTCAGGGAGCCGTAAGCCTCACATCAAACTTAAAACTCTCTAATACACACATTACCAACAACCAAAACAACAGGTGAGATTCATCTTAATGACACACTGACCTTAATCCCACATATCCAAAATTAGCATTTCAACAGCAATCAATATTTGTAAATGATTAACTTCACGTTCTTGGTTTGTGCTAAGCTCTGAAACTCAGGGAAAATTTATACTGGGAGCGACCACCCTGGAAGACACATCTCAAACACCAGTGCCACCCACCTGTCCCCAAGCATCCCAAGTAGATGGCCATGCACACCTGAGGATGCTGGTTAGACAGAATGAGCAGTAGCGATGGCCACACTGGGCCTGGAAGGGCCTCCGTAGGACATTTCTGCAGGCAGAGCACAAATACTTGGCTTCTAGCTTGGTCCCCAGGAGAGTCTTGGAGAAGCCAGGTTGCAGCAGGTCTAGGGAGCCAGGGGGCGTCACACTGGCTGCAGCCATGAGAGCTGTAACCCCCACACGTCACGAAGCCCTATGGAAGAACACAGACCATGTCATGCTTCAATTCCAAAACCATCCTCTATAGGAAAAATGAAGGTGATGGAGCCCACCAACAGCAAGGGGTGAAGGGTCTGAGCTACTGCAGAGACCTATGATACGGGGCCTACCACAAAGCTCTTGGGAGCCTTGGGGACAGGCTAGTCCCATCTCCTGTCACCATGTGGGACCTACAGCTCAGAGAGGGTGCTGGTCACACCCTGGCACACAAACCATGACCACAGGCTTCCCGGTGGCATGAACCCTGGCTGGGAGAACAGGCTTTCCTGCTAACACTAACGTACAGCATCCTCCATCCTATACCCATAGTCCCTACAAAAATCATGTTTTGGGATGGTGCCCACCGGCCAGTGCATCAGGTCCTAGATAGTGCCCAGAGGCAGCCCCACTTGGGCAGGTGATGCAGGTGGCTAGGCACTGTCCACTGGACTCCCCGCCTGCTCAGTTCCCCCACAGTCCAGGCTAAGCACACGACCTGTAGAGCCCTTGTGTACCAGCTCAGCCTCGGCACCTGCTGACTGCTTGGCTTCAGCAAGCCCCACCAAGGAGCTTCACTTGGATTGCCCATTCCTTCTGCCTCAAGCTGCCTTGGCCCACCCCCACCCCATTCTCCTTTTTGATGAACTGCAGCACCTCCTCAACCCCTGGCCTCCTCCCTCGCCCTCCGGTACAACAGCTTCCCCTGGGCTCCTGCTGGAGATTGAGCTTACAGCAGGCTTCGCTCTTCCCTGCCCATCAGGAGCCCTCACTATGCAGGAGGCCAGGAAGAGACATCTAATCAGGGGTGGATGATGATGGGCAAGGATGCTTAGACCTCCTGATCAGGCAGAGAGAGAAAGCAAGCAGCACCCAGCATACCAGGTATTTTCCTCCCAGATAGCAGCCCTGTCTAAGATCATAGCAGCAACATCCATGAGGTCTCTCAAGAATGTCTGAACTCCCTGGCAGGGGAAGAGGTGACCCTGAAAGGACAGCCTACTACAAAGCTCCCAATCATAGCCGCAGGCCCCTCTCTCTTGCCAACATTTTCAGGACCAAAGGGGAGGACAAGCACCCCTGCCCTAGGCAATTTGGTAAAGCCCACATACACAGACCTCAGAGCTTCTGGCTAAAGTGAAGTCAGCTCACATGTGCTGGGTTCAGCGGGCCCAGAAACATCCATGTCACAGGCAACAATGAGAAGATGTGAACCAGAAACAGGGCTGAACAGCAGTACAGATGTGGGGAGGCCTGGGCTCCCCAAGCTGCAGCAGGACACCTCTGATGAGACAAGCAGGCCTGCTGCTTACAGCCTTGCACCCAGCAGGCCAGAGCCCCCAAGAGCATGCTACTTGGCAAGGATAGCTCCCCTGTCATATTGCCCTTCCAAAAGCAGCCTAGAGACTGGGACTGAGCTCTAACTATGCTGTTCTCAGAGCTCCTCCTGGTAAGAAGGATGTGGGAACCGGGTCACCTGTCAGGCAAAAGAGCAAGCTTGTACAAGCAAGGATAAGGGGGCAAATGGAGGCACTCTCAGTGCAGCACACAGTTCAGGGGTTGGCCCAGGTGGCACTGGGTGAGTGCCCTGGGAAAATTAAGGAGGAAGGAGGGCCTGGTGTCTGGGAGACTCCCTGGAAAAAGTAGGGAAGCCAGAGAGGTGGCAAGCAGCTTGGAGCAGTGCCCTCCCAAGAATCTCTCCAGAGCAAAACCCTAGTCATGTTTTATTTCATTAGGGAATCAGTTCTCAGAACCACTCCAACATTCAAGAGACAAGTGTGCTTCCCCTTCCTCTGCAGGAGTGACAGGCATGCTGACTGCCCTGTGCATGGACAACAGCCCCAGCCGGGGGCCTTGCTGCTTTCTGGAGCCTGACTACTACCTCCAGCCAGGCTGTGTGGGTCCAGTTGGCTGCAGGTCCTATCAATTTGCCTGCCCAAGGTCCAAGTTGCCAAGAGTGCCTGGTGGCCCTCAAAGCCTTGGGTCACACACATCCTGGCATCAGCAAGGCCCCACCAGAAGTCAGATCACTGGTGGGAAGACTGGTGAGGTAAACAGCACTGTCATGTGGTCTTGACACAGCAAGTTACTCAGTTCCGCAACTGCTCACCTGAGAAAGGGACTGACCTCTTGCTGCAGATCCAGTGACTGGACAGTCTCAGATAGACCCCAGGAAGCTGCTAACGCCCCTCCTTTCTCCTCTCTGGCCTCTGCCCTGGATGCTGTCCCAGAAAGTGGGCTTTCTGGTCTCAAGGCCACTTACCACTTGCCAGGGACTTGCCAAACCCAGAAGGCTGGGTCCACTTCTTGTTTAAGCCCCTGCCAATCCTGCCCACTCTGCCTCCCAAACCAATAGCAGTGGCCCCTCTCACCTCCACCCTGCCCCCTGCTTTCCTCCACACCCACACCAGATGGACACACCACCCTCACCTAGGATGTCCTGAGAAGAAAGAAAGAAGAAGAAAACTCAGAAGAACTCAGAAAAACTCAGAAGAAAACCAGTTACAGACCCCACCACTCTCACGGTGACCCTGACCCCACTGTTGTCCTCTGCTCCCAAACACACTGGGCCCTTCCTTCAAACATGCCCTCACTGCCTGCCCTGTGCACTTAGGTCTGCTCCTCATGCCTGTGGCTCTGGGAGGTCACTGAGTGACCCAGCTGATGGAATGTGCCTGGACACAATCATGCAGCCTGTCAAGGTATACTGGCTGATTTTTTTTAAAATTTTTTAGATGTTGATAGAACTTTATTTTATTCATTTATTTATATGCAGTGCTGAGAATCAAACCCAGTGCCTCACACATGCTAGGCAAGTGCTTCACCACTGAGCCACAACTCCAGTCCCTATACTGAATGATTTTGAAGATGGCTATCTGACTTATGAGCTATTCACCATTCCTTAAGCCACACTGCAGTTTTGATTACGTATATTAAAACAATCCCACAACACACACCACGCAGCAGGGACAGCTGTCACGGGCCACTGTCTGTTTATTCAATGTTTTCAGACCCCCGGCAGCCAACAAGCCTCGTCCCTGTGTACTACACCCTGACAATAACCTTCAGAGACCTCACATCAAACCTCTATGTGAATAAAATAAAAACTGAATACATAAATTTTTTAAAATCCATGGAATATCCAGAGCTCAAATCTACAAACCCTGGAAAAGGGACAACTACAACAGCCCATGAAAAGGAAGCACTTTTAACTCAGAAAACTCATGGCCCCTGAAGTTGCTACACCCCCTGCTCACCTTGGAAACAATCCACACATCACCAAGCAACACTCCAACCCCAGACCTGTAGGACCGGCACCTTCCACGACAGAGGCATAGACTTCCAAGCCATTAGGTGATCTGCAGAGCCTCCAGAGACCTGCAGAGGGCAGCAACCAAGAGCTGCTCTCGCTGTCCTAGGCTGGTCTGACACTGTAGGACTATGACAAGACCCTATGGGTCATACTCCATTTGTTGGGCTCTACCCAATTTCAACCAACCTTCTAAATTTATGATTTAATGACAACTGCCTCCACACGGCAGAGGCCATCCCCTAGGCACCCAAGTGAGGGGATGCTGCGGTTCCGCATGCCCAAGGTCCTCTGGAGGGAGAGCACTTGTCCGTCTCTAACCCTGAGGTGGAAGTGCTCTCCTCACACCATGTGTGCCCACTCCTGTTGGTGGCACATCTTTACATATGTCCTGGAGAGGCCAGAGAAGTGGCATGCACCTATAATCACAGATACTCAGGAGGCTAAGGCCAGAGGATCACCTGAGCAGTCCAGCAAGACCCCCAACTCAAAAAAAAAAGTCCAACACCAGCCAGGCCAGGCTCTGCTCACCTCCTGTGGAGGCTCTGCTCACCTCCACACCCCAAGACACACCCTCAGTCCACAGCCTCCTGTGTCCCACCATGACTTGCTGTATCTATATCTGCAACTGAAACAAAAGGCTCATCAAACAATACTTTTCATGAGTGGTATTCTGAGTTCTCTTACTTTATTCTTTTTTTTCTGAATAGAAGCTACTAAATTGATTTCATGAGCCACTGCAGCTGGGCATGTTGGCACATGCCTGTAATCCCAGCAGTGCAGTAGACTGAGGCAGGAGGATTTCAAGTTCAAGGCCAGCCTCAGCTGAGCGAGGCCCTAAGGAACTTAGCAAGACCCTGTCTCAAAATTAAAAATAAAAAATGGGCTGGGGAGGCTAGGGTTGTGGCTCAGTGGTAGAGCACTTGCCCAGCATGTATGAGGGACTGGGTTCAATCCTCAACACTACATAGAAAGTAAATAAAATAAAGTTATAAAAAAAAGTGCTTTTAAGCTGGGAGCAATGGTGCATGCCTATAATCCCAGTGGCTTAGGGGGCTGAGGCAGAAGGATTGTGAGTTCAAAGCGAGCCTCAACAACATCAAAGTGCTAAGCAACTCAGTGAGACCCTATCTCTAAATAAAGTACAAAATAGGGTTGGGGATGCGGTTCAGTGATTGAGTGCCCCTGAGTTCCTCAGCACCACATAAATAAGTAAAATAAAGGTATTATGTCCATCTACAATAAAAATTTTTAAAAATTAGGGGAAAAAAAGGCTGGGGATATAGCTCAGTGATTTAGTATTCCTGGGTTCAATCCCTGGTGCCAAAAAAAAAAAAAAAAAAACAGCAGTGACATACACTGCAGACCTTTCCGGTTCCACATTGGTTTAATGTTAAGTCCTGCTCTATGGGTCAGTGCATTATGAACAGAATTGCATTTGCATGTATCTGAGAGAGTGTGTGTGTATATGTGTGTGTGTTGTCACGAGCAGTCCTGATTTCCTCATTCCCAAATGTGGTCCAGACACAAATGCTCTGGCTTCACACAGAAGACTCATATTTTGCTAAAAGGGCACCACAAGCCAGGCAGGGGGATGCACGCCTACAATCCCAGCTACTCAAAAGACTAAGGCAGGAGCATCCCAAGTTCCAGGCCAGCCAGGGCAACTTAGCAAGACCTTGTTTCAAAATAAAAAGGGCTGGGGGTGTGACTCAATGATAAAGTACTTGCCTAGCATGCATGAGACCCTGGGTTCCACCCCAATACTGCCAAAAAAGAAAAAAGGGCATTTCTACCAGACACAAAACAGTATTTCAGGAATGGTACCAGTTATATGTAGTTCAAGGAAAGGCAAAACAAATCTGTGATGACAGAAGTTGTGTGGTCATCATCTCTGGAGATCAGCATTGCCTATGAGGATTAGGAAAAGCCTCCAAGGGTGCTAAACATGATGCACATGTAGACAAAAATATACATGGCTGACTACTTAGCATTTGTACATAAAAACACAAAGTGGAATTTCTACTTTCAAAGAGCTAAAAAAAAAAAAAGATGACATGCTTAATTACCACAGATAGATGCCTGTTTCTCCAAAATAATCCAATCTCCTAAATATCAAAAAATGGCAAAGAGAAACCTCAATAATGGGCCCCCCACCCAGCACTGGAGAGTGTGGGCTATTAGCGCTAGGATACTGCTCTGCCCCTTCCCTCAGCTGCAGGGGGAACCTGGCAGCATGTGCCCTTCATAAGGCCAGCTCCAGTCCAGGAGCCATAGTCCTGGGCCACTGCCTAGGGGAAAGAACAGCAAGCCAAGGGAAATAGGGACATGTGCCCAACACTGTGACCCTGATCAGGCTGAAATCACCTGCACCTAAGATTCAACATCCCAAATCGGGAATGTGAACATGGCTGAGTAATAATAGTGTGGAACTCAAAAAAAGCAGGTTGTATGTTACGAAGATCAAACAGTGCCCAAATCATGACACCAAATCAGATATGGGTGCAACCTGGCCACATGGGGTGGCACTGCCTTGCCCCTGGCAAATGATGGAGTTTATGCCAGGACTTCACTCTTCAAACAGGCAGACTCCAGAATAACCCAAATGCTGGGGACTCAAGCTCCCCAAATCTGTGTTTCCACCTACAGCCAACTACTATTTTATACAATTTTAAGATTCTACCAGGAGTCCACTTACATGTGCCTAGTTCTAACCCACACAAAGAACAGGCAAGGTTTAATTTGCACTCAGCCCAAGTATGAGGTGCTTCCAAGTACTAGAAATCCACTTCACATGTATAATATTATACTTAAGCTCATCTTTTTTTTTTTCCAGGCAAAACAGAATACCAAACAGAAGCTTGTACCAATTTGAATACCTGATGACTGTTTCTATAAAAATATCAAAAGCAAATGCTGTGGGAAAGAACAAGTGTTGGCTGATGTTTACTCATGCAATCAATATTTAGTTTCTCTTATTAAAAAGCTAGGGTCAGTTAGGGCTGAGGATGTGGCTCAGTGGTTAAGCACCCCCGAGTTCAATCCCTGGTTCCAAAAAAAAAAAAAAAAAGCTAAAGCTAGGGTGGGGCTGGGGATATAGCTCAGTCCCTGGGTTCAATCCCCAGCACCCACCCCCCCACACACATGCACACAATAGGCTTACCAACAGAGATGTTATTTAAACTATGAAGCAATAGCTGTTTTGAGATCATGGGGCTACATGATAGGGTCTGTTTTCTGCTGGCACTGGCTATAGGGCTCTTGCTGCCTGACCTCGTCATGTGGAATGTCAGGGAAGGGTCTGCACCTCAACCCTTTAAATATCACCCAAATGTGTCTAAGGACAGCTCCAGCCCTGACCAAGTCACTACACCAGCTTCCCTGCTGCCACTCAGACCCTCCTGGCCTCACCCTCCTCCCAGCAGCCAGAACGACCTTTAACACAGGATTCAGACTGGGTCTCTCCTCCCCCAGAACCCCCAATAAAAGCTGAAGCTAACCCAATTCCGCCTGTCCGGCCCTGCCCTGCCCTGCCCTGCCCTGCCCTGCCCTGCCCGGCCCCAGACATCCACTCCTCTCCAAGGGTCGTGGCTTTCCAGGATGACCCTCCTTAAACCTGCACCAGCCCCTTCTGCTACAGCCACTTGGCTCGTGGGCAGCCTGCCAGGAGGCCGGGAGTCTAGGCCACTGCCAGGCACACAAAAACGGAAAGAAGCCCGGCCTCCACGCTCTCCCACGCTTCCCAGGCGGGCGCCCTGAAGGACTGCACCGGGCAGCCCAGCTCCGCAGGCCGGGCTCACCGCACACCCCACACGCCTCTCCCGGGGAACAGCTGAAGGACTGAGGGCGGGAGGGCAATGAGGCCTCGCTAGGAAGGCGAGGCCGCGGCAAGTGGGGAGCACGCGGAGGGGGCTCCCGTGGCAGAAGCGCCTGCGTCCGGAGAGGCGGCCGGGGTCGCAGCGAGGCCCGGGCAGCGAGGGGGCGGGCGCTGAAGCGCAGTTGGGAAAGCCCCGGGGCCAGGAGGCGGGCAGCGGAGGTGGCCCTCGGGGACCAGGCTGGGGCTGCGGCATCCCGGGGCCACGACGGAAGCGGCGACGGGCAGGGCCCCTGGGTCCCGCGGCCGGGACCCGGGCCGCGCACCCCGGGCCCGCGCCGTCCGCACGACCGCGAGCGTCGCGAACTTTCCCGCCCCACCCCCGACTTTCGGTTTCCGGCTCCGCGGCTCCGAGAAGTCCCCTCAGACGGCGGCGGCTCCGCGCCCGCCCGCGACCCCGCCCGCAACACAGCCGCCGCCCCTGACCCCGGCCGGGACCCGCGCCGGGTTCACCCCGAACCGGACTCGCGCCGCCTCACCCAACGGTCTCCGAGCGCCCGGAACTCCGAGCCCGCGCGGCCGCCGCCCCCACCGCCGTCGGCCCGCCCCGCTCCACCCGGGCCCGTCTGGCGGACTGACGCGGGAGCCTACCACAAACGGGAAGGGAGTCACCGAGAGCGCCGATTGGCCGAAGTCGCCCGCTGTGGGCCCGCCTCCTGACCGATTGATGCCGGAGCTTACCAGGAGCGGACAGGGAGCCGCAGCGGGCGCCGATTGGTCGGCGCTGCAGCCGCGTGCTACTTAAGCTCGCTCTTGCAGGTTGCAGAGTCGCGGGTTGTGGGTGCACACCCCGGATCTGCTGTGAGGTCCCGGCGCAGCTAGGGCCTGAATGGGACCCTCTTGCTCCGTACTCCCATCCCCACGGAGGCTCGAGTCGCTGGAACAGAGGCGTAGTCTTTTGGGATAGTGAAACGTCTAGAACTAACTGGATTGTACACTTCAAAAGGTTTAAAAGGTGCTTTTTATGTTGTGTGAAATTTACCACCAACCAAAAGCCTCTCCTCTGCCTTCTTGACACATGGAAATGTGGAACGAGCAAATGGGAACATCCAGAGAGGGGCATCGCTGGGAGGGCTGACGCCGTCATCTCCGCCAAGGGGTCAGCCATGAGAGGACGGGAATAGCGTGTGGGCTTTGCCAAAAGATGAACAGACACTCGTGTCCTGGTTGGTTGTGTGAGTTGCCGCCGTTCTCTCCCTGTGCTAGAAAGGAAGAAGGTTCGGAGGTAAGATTCCCTGGGAATCTGCAGCCCAGGAAACCTTGGAAACTGCTCAAGGATGGAACGGGCTGAAAGATGGGGTGGCTCATTAGACCACACTGCCTGCACCACGTCTTAGTTTGGAGTTGGAATTTCCCCCACCTGAAACCCACTTTCCTGGGATATGTCAGCAATGGCCCCCCTGCCTCAGATAGAACGAGATAGCCACCAGGATAGGTTAACTTCATGATGGCTGCAAACAGCCCTGGAAATGTTCTGAGTTCCCATCTGCAGGGTCAGGAGAATCTCATTCAAGCCCAGAAACTAACAGCTCTGAGGCACAAGGAGGTGTCTCCTCCCAGCTGCATCTGGGTGCTGAGAATCCAGCAGCCTAGAATGAACGGGGTTCACCTGCAGCAGAGCTCATACCTCCTCAGAGTAAAATGGGAAAGTTGTGCGCTGGGGATGTAGCCCAGTGGTAGAGCACTTGCCCAATGTGCATGAGGCCCTGGGTTTTGCTCCCCGCCAGCACAACAAAAGAAAGATGTTCCACCAGCCTTCACACAGCGGGCCCTTCTTTGGGAGTGTCAGACCCCCAGTCCAGGACGGTGACATCCTCAACCCCATCCACATCCAGAGATTTAGGGTTGGGGTGTAGCTCAGTGTCAGAGCGCTTACTAGCCTGCGTGAGGTCCTGGGCTCATTGCCCAGTACTGGAATACAAAAAAAAAAAAAAATCCCCAGCAAGACTAATGCTGATAGCACTTCAGGGCCACAGGGACGGACGGGGCTGGCAGGACCAGTGTGGCAGTCCTTCTGCCACAAAAATAGCTTCATATGTTTCAGACTTCCCTGCATTCGGAGGGTCTTCACACTTTTCTTCCTTCTGACAACAGGCCTGGGAGTGTGCATGGTGAGGCGAGGACAGTCAGGAGGTGTGCTGATGGGAAGTGGCCACTGGCTCAGTCCAGAAAAAGTGACTCACTGTGGTCGTCGGGCAGCCCTGGGGATTACCACACAGGTTCCTTCCTGCCAAAAGAAAGCAAAAGTCCTCCCACCAGGGCAGCCACTGAGGCGAGGCAGGGAATGTCCCCTAGGCAGACCCGGGAGGGGCCCCAGCATCTCCCACACCCTAAGAACTACCAGGGTCTGGGGTGCCCATGTGGTGGCCCCTGCCCTGGGCCTGAATGTCTTGACCTGAGGGTGCTGGACCCCTTACAGAGAGGTGTGGCCCTCACCACAGATGGGGCTAGATGCAGTGGACACCAGCTGCTCTGACTCAGTCACAGAGGGGAGGCCCATCAGCTGCCCACTGGACCTACCAAGCATGGAAGGTGACAACTGCAGTGCCACCCACCCTACCTGAAGGTCCCTCAAGGAAAGCAGCTGCCCCTGTCAATTCTCTCTGCTGCTGCTGCTGCTGCTGCTGCTTTTCATTTCATGTCCAGCAGGGCCCTGTGGGCACTTGTGAACACAACTGAGCACGCGGCTTTGCCCAGACAGGGCCGGTGCCCTTGGGGCCCATGCCTTGTGTCCTTTACTCCTCACCCTTTGGGGGAACAGCCAACTTCCATGTGGGGGCAGGAGGCACACCCGCTGGCTTGAGCCCCAACTTGGGGCCCTACACATGGAGCGCCCCTTGTGTGACTGGTGCTGCTCCCAGGGAGGGGGTCAGCTTCATGGAGGCCACAGTCCCATTGCTCACCCCAAAAGCTGGCCCTCTTTTTCCAGGCATTTGCAGGTTGCCTTGTACTGCCACTCCTGGCCGCGTGATCCACAGATGCACTCCTGGGAGGCCGGCACAGCTCTGGGCCAGGGTCTCTCCACACCAGCGCCAGCAGGGGCTCTTCCCTAGGCCAGTGCACAGCCTGCAGCCGGCTGGGGATGCAGGGGATCCCAGGTCCTTCTTCAGAATTTCCTCAGAGCCCTGGCCGAGTTGGGGACCCTAATGAGGGGAAAGACAGTGGGAGCTTCCTGGGCCAGTGCTCTGGGGCCAGCAGGTGGACTGCCTCCTGGGGGCGGAAATGCAGCAGGTCTCACCTCAGGCAGTGGCTCAGAACACCTAAAGGGTCCGCCCAGGGCTGCCCCCAGGAGACCCTGCGTGAGGGTGAGCTCCGAGGTAACATGGGCACCGGGGGGTGGCATGGTGGGCAGCCACCTGTGCAGAGGGCCCCATTCTGCACAAGCCAAGTCTGAATGGGTGGGTTGCCTTCTCTGTTTTCTGTGAACTTGGAAACGACACACAAAGCATGCTGGGTGGGCAGTGTGACTTCTCATGTGCCCATGTCAGAATGCCTCTGGTCAGGCGCAGTGGCCACCCTGTGACCCCGGGGACTTCAGAGACTGAAAGTTTCAGCCACCCTCAGCAAGACTCTGTCTCAAAATAAAGAGGACAAGAGGTGTAGGACATGGTAAAGGCTCTCTGGGTCCAATCTTCAGTGTCCCCCAAAGTTTCTGCTTTAAGCAACGCAGGTCACTTGGGAAGGTCTGGAAAACAGAAAGGACTGAGAAGCAAGAGATGCCTCAGTTCCCTCATGGAAGACCTGCTTCAACACCCGCCTCAGCCAGCCTCAGAGCCACCTGGCACCAGAGCCAAAGGGTCAGGGCAAGAGCCAGCCCAGCCAGGCCTCTGCGGCAGCAGCACCCACCTGGCACCCCTCCTCCCTGCAGCACGCACTGGGCCTCGTTTGGGTCTCAGGATGAAGCTGGCCTCTCTCCTGGTGAGCCTGGTTTCCCACTCCCCACGCCCTTTGTCCTCACACGGGGAAATGGAGGCAGTCCCATCATGGGAGCCCTCCAGGGCATGCCTGGGGCCTGACCTGAGGCACTGTTCCCTTGTCCTTCCTGGGTGAAAGGCCAGTGATGGACACAGAGCTCATGTCCCATGGCCTCTTGTGCCACCTGCTGGTCAGCATGGGAACTACTCTCTTTGCTGGTTGGGGGGCCACCCTGCACACCAGTGGGACAGTAAACATGACCAGCATCCCGCAGCTGCCAGAGCCATGCATAAGGGTCCCACGGTAACCAAACCCCTGAGCCAGCAGTGTGGCCGCCTGGTGAGGCCACCCAGTCCTGCCTCAGAGATGCTCCTGGCGGAGGGGCTCCCCTCCGTCATGTAGCTGGGTGCACCAGCCCCACACCCTGTCCTCCCAACCCTACCCACCCTCTCGGCTTTTCCACCTGGGCTGGGGTCCAAACCAGCTGGCACCGCTGCCCCTGCTCTGCGCACAGGCCTAGCTGCTGGTCGTATCCACTCCACCAAGGACCTCCCCTCACCATGGCTATTTGCCCACCCTGCTCCTGACCCAGTCTAGGCCCCCTCTGCACGGTGATTGGCAGAGTGGACTTGGGAGGGCTGCTGGAGAAAGCTGAGGTCCTGGCGCCTAGCTTGCCCTCCCTGGACTCCACCTACACAGCCACCAGTGGAAGAGGCCACTGCCCTGAACCCTTCAATGTGATGGGAGGGGTTCCCCACACACCAACATGGCAGGCGTGGGAATTGGTAACGTTGTAGTCATTTCTGTCTTTGAGTTTTCACACACCTGTAATCCCAGTGACTTGGGAGGTTGAGGCAGGAGGATCATGAGTTCAAGGTCAGCCTCAGCACTGAGTGGGACTGCCTCAAAATAAAAAAGGGTTAGGGATGTAGCTCAGTGGTTAAGTACCCCTGGGTTCTATTTTAGGGACCAAAAGCAAATAAACAAAAAAACCCACATTTTTCTATTGTCAGGTTAAACAGCTCATCCATGTTATGGTTTGGATGTGAGGTGTCCCCCAAAAGCTCACGTGTGAGACAATGCTAGAAGGTTCAGAGGAGAAAGGATGGGGTTGTGAGAGTCTTAACCCAATCAGCGATTTAATCCCTGCCAGCGATCAACTGAGTGGTAGCTGAGGTGGTGGGTGTGGCTGGAGGAGGCGGGCATTGGCGCGTGGCTTTAGGTGTATGTTTGTGTCTGGCGCGTGGACTCCCTGCTTCCTGATCACCATGATGTGCGGCTTCCCTCCACCACACTGTCCTGCCATGAGGTTCAGCCTCACCTTGAGCCCCAAGGACCGGAGCTGGCCTACTATGGACTAAGACCTCTGAAACCGTGAGCCCTCAATTGTGCTGGTCAGGTCCATTAGTCACAGCAGCGAAAAAGCTGACTAAATCCATATTTATCAATTTATTTTTCCTCCTAGTTGTTCAACGAATACCTTTTATTAAACTGAATTTTGGAAATTTTCTTTCACTTAAAGTCATAGAAACACAGGAAGAACCACGGGCCCAAGACACAGTGTTTAGAAAGGCCTGCGAAGCTTCCACGTCACAGTGCGTTGTAGAAATTATGAATCTAGATAATCCTAGCAGCCATTGGCCTTCTTTGCAGTCAAAAATCAAGTTCAAACGAAGACCCAGGGGAGCCCTAGACTGACCGTTGACGAAACACAGACACCGCTCACGTTCTGTCTTGCTGTTAAATGCAGGAGTCACAGGCAAAGTTCCTCCAGGGCTGGGAGCACACACGCACCTAGTTAGAGAACTTCCTCTGGAAGCAGTTCAGCGGGCTTCCACAGGGTGTACCGCCAACGAGGGGGGGCCGAGCTCAGACATCAGAGCTCAGCGCAGCGGCGAATCTAGCACCTAATCAACCAAAGGTACTTTCCTGGAGGGATATTTTATTTTCAGGGTTGCTAGTGCTCATTAGCAATAGAAAGCAAAAAACAAAACTTTCAGTGAATTTTTTTTATTGAAAATCTACCTTTGTCTACCCTCCTGGCTGCAGGATGAAGCAACTCCTAGAGAGGTAACCTGAGCTGGGCATGGTGGTGCACACCTGTGATCCCAGCTACTCAGGAGGCTGAGGCAGAAGGATTGCAAGTTTGAGACCAGCCTGGGCAACTTAGCAAAAGCCTGTCTTAAAACAATGAAAAGGGCTGGGGTGTAGCTCAGTTTTAGAGCACTTGCCTAGCATGCGTGAACCCCAGCTCCATCCCCAGCACCACACACAAATACACACACACACACACACACACACACAGACACAAATAGCACAAGAAAATACCTCTCAAATAGAAGAGCATTATTTTCCAAATTTAGAGAGCCTGGAATGCTGAGCAGATGACAGGGAAAGCCATACCAAGTTCCCCATTATGAAGCTGCAGACATTGAGCTTAAATTGCAGATCCTGAAAACTCCCCAATGGGCGGTGGAGCGCAGACCAGGTGTGAAGGTCTGCGTGAAGGGTGGATCCCAGAAGGGCCCAAGCTTTCCACAGTGATCTGGACAGTGGAACTCATGGCATGCGCGTTGGAGTTCTGAGAACAATGTCCAGTCATACTTGTGCGCTCAGACCATCATTCCAACCCCAGGAAGGAACAGAGGCATTGTCATGGACCCTGGTCCCAGACCTGCCTCCCAGTCTGTCTGAAAGCTGCTGGAGGAGTGCTCCACCCACGCGAGGCACAGGAAAGGGCAGCACTGACTCCCGGAGGAAGGGGAGGCCAGGCAAGGCTGGCAGGCCTGGAAGCATCCCCCTGGACAGAGCAGGCTGCAGAAGAGGGCCCAGGTGCGAAGGCCCAGAGGTCACTGATGCGGTGGTATTTTTGAAGGGCACTTCACAGTGCCCTAAAAACAAAGGAAATAAACACATGATTAAACAAAAAAGTCAGGGGCATCTGCCAACACCGGAGAGCTACCCGTGGAAGGAAGGTGACCACGCACACCTGTGAGCAGCGCCCCCCACCACTGCCAGCGAAGGCAGCGCAGCCCGGGAGCAGCCACCTGGGCAGCAGCAGCAGAAAGATCAAGAGAGCACAGGGCCCCCATGTGGGGCAGCAGAGGAGCCGGCACACCACCTCTGGAGGCGGCATGTGTGGGAGGGTGGGGGGCCCCTTGCTTCTGCTTATTTTTTTCATTGTTATGGACATGTGATAACTGCTCACTTTTATGGGGCACAGGAGCAAAGGTTTGCATGTGCGAAGTGCAAGGATCAGGTCATGTGATTGGGAAATCCATCCCCAGACCCTGGTCGCTGCTTCACTAGGTTTTGGAAAGACCCCGTCCGTCTTCAGCACGCGGTGCTCTACTGCCCGCTGCTCCCTGGGCTCCCCACCCACCCTTCCCTCAGGATTTTTGTTTCGTTCTATTTTGAGTTGGGGTCAGCTGTGCTGACCTCGAACTCCTGGTTTGAAGTGACCCTCCTGCCTCAGTCTCCCGAGGAGCTGGACTACAGGTGTGTCCGCCACGCCTGGCCAGGAGTTTCGTTCTGACCCAGGCAGTGCTGTGTTCACCCTTCATCTTACAGTAAAAATCAGCAGCAAGAAGTGCGTGTTGGCCTGCCCATCTGGCTGGACACCAGGGGCTCCCCTGCTCCTGCAGCCCCTTCCCCACTCCCCACCCTGGCCAGTCCCACTCACGCCCAGCCCCCAAGCCCTGCCTCAGACTCCCTCTGCCCACCTACCACATGCTGCGCTCGCCGCTCTTCCCCGAAGGAAAAAGGAAAATCTGAGCATGTCACCCAACCCAGCCGAATGACCTGGGGATTGAACCACCTTCTCAGTGTCTGCCAGGAGGCTCCCGTGTCTCCCATGACATGTCCTACACTGGAGACAAAGCCAGGCATCACCTTCCTGGGTCATCCTCCTGGGTCCCTTGGTCCCCTGGATGCCCGTCCTTCCCTCTCTGCAAACTACTGACACCATGTTGAGATCTTCTGCTTAGACGGCCATCGTATTGCCCGCCTGCCCCGAGTGGGAGCTCACAGGACACCTCATGGAACCTGTCCCTGCACACTGCCTGGAACAAAGAAGACTCTGTTAGCAGGTGGGTGGATGGACAGACGGAAGGACAGATAGTGCAGTCCCCTTGGCACAAATGGCACAGGATGCATGCAGGGCTGGTTCTTGTCGCACTTCCTGTTCCTGGAGCCCAGACTTCCCTGAGGATACCTGTGGAGTCCATCAGGGAAGGGCTGTGTCCCATTCTTTTGGTGTCATGCCAGCAATGCTTCAAATGTAAATAAGCCCCGAGGAAGCTTCAGGTCAAGCTGGTAACCGCCAGGCGAGCTGCGGAGAGCTGCCCTGGACCAGCATTTTCTGCACTGGTGTCTGTAAATGGACGCCAACTTGTGTTTTGTGTGTGTGTGTGTGTGTGTGTGTGTGCACGCGCGTGTGTGCGTGCGTTGCTGGGGTTGAAGCAGGGCCTGTGCCTATGAGGCGAGCACTCTGCCCCCAGCCCCCAGCTTGCATCCTTGGGCTGCAGCTTCTCCGGGGCTTAGGTCCAGAAAAGGAGTAACTCGGAGTGGCCCTGGGCAGCCAGGCCAAGTTGCCGACAGTCCACAGTCCTCCACAGGAACCACTTTCAATGAAGGTGGACTCCAACCAACAGTGGTGAAGCGGAATCTGGGAAAATCCTCTTTCACCTGTGACCAGTCCCGGCCTCCACCTCCCACCACAAACAACCGTGAAGCTGAAGCAGGTACAGGAGGTGACAGTTTCCAGGCACTGGGCAGCAGGCAGCGCAAGACAGGGTCTGAGAGGAGGGAGACACATGAGGCGGTCCCACGTTCTGGCTGCCTGCTTGGAACAATTTACCAGCCTGTTCACAGCGAGGTGGAGGCCAAGCGGAGCCAGAGTCTGGCACTGCTGAGGGGTTGAGGAGGCAACATTCGGGATCCAGGGCAGCAGGCGAGCTGGAATCGGCAGAATGGGAAGGCAGAGAGCAGGGAGCTGCACCCAGGGATGGAGAAGCCACCAGTGAGCCCCCTTGGCAACACTCTGGGCACTTAGCTGAATCTGCAGGATTGGAACTAAGGACGGACTAAAGCCGACACTGGAGGAAGAAGGCCGATTAAAGCCCCAAGCAAGGCATAGCCCGAGTGCGCTGCCTGCCAGAACAGAACTCCAAACTCAGGAGGAGAGACCTGTCCACCAGACTCCTCGCAGTGTGACTTCAGGATGGCCAGCACGAAGGACTAGACGTGCAGAACAGGCCAGTGTACTGCCCTGCCTTCAGCTGGAGTCACCCCCAAAGTGGCAAAGGGGGGTCCACAAGGCATGCACGTCCTGCCCTGAGATAGAGCCTGCTGGGACTCCAAAAAGAAGCCCCGAAGGCCAAGCAGACTGTGCAAGGCACTCACCAGGACAGCACCCTGCCTAGGGCTGAGTTCATCCTCACAGCCCCGAGGAAGGGTGTTGGCCTCAGCAAGCAGTCAGGGAAGGGGTTGACAGGAGGGCCGAAGGAATTTCGGCTCAGGTTGGGGCCAGTTTCTTTCTACCTTTTGGACAACATAAATATCTACTGGCATCTAGAAAGGTTCAAGGCCTCTACTTGGGCTCAAACCAGATGGGGAAAACCTGCAGCTGGCTGGTGGAAGAACCGTCAAGGCACCCTGTGGTTTTCAGTTAAGATATAGCAACAAAGTGAGAGACACTGGGGGCCCTACAGTCCTATGGCCAAGAGAGCACAATTGGTAGAAAAGACTCCAAATTGACATAGATGTTAGATTTAAAAGATAAAGTCTATAATCCCAGTGGCTCAGGAGGCTGAGGCAGGAGGATCACAAGCTTGAGGCCAGTCTCAGCACTTTAATAAGACCCTGTCGCAAAGTAAAAAAAAAAAAAAAAAGGAAAAAAGACCAGGGGCATAGCTCAGTGGTAGAGTGTCCATGGGTTTAATTCCCAGTCTTAAAGTATATTTTTTATTTTTTTGCTGTGCTGGGGATTGAACTCAGGGCCTTGTGCTTGCAAGGCAGGCACTCTACCAACTGAGCTATATCCCCAGCCCTTTCAAGCTTATTTTTAAATGAATAAATACTTCTTTCAGCAGAGAAGTTGAAATTATTGAAAAGAATGAAATAGAAATTATATTACTGAAGAACATAAAAAGTACAATATCTGAAATGTAAACTCCTGTTTGGGTTTTTGTTTTTATGTTTTATATTTTAGCTGACACAAGAACATAAGCATACATGATAAGGACTCTGTGTAATGTTCAACATCTACACACATTGCACAATGTTGACCAGGTTAATCAGGTTTACTAATGTTAACCATGTTAGACGTATTTATCTTTTTTATGGGGAAAACTTTCAAAATCCTTTCTTTGAGCTTTTTGAAAAGTACAGCACATTATCGTCACCTACAGTTTCCGTCTGGGCAAGCTGCTGGGGTTTGGTGTCGTGTAGGAGGTGACTGGGAAGGGGTCAGTAATCTTGAAAAAGGAGCCCCGGGAAGCCATCCAACCTGAAGACTGGAGAGAATAAAGATCGGAAAAAGAACTGGGGGCACAACAAGTGGGAATACTTACATTGATTGGAATCTCAGAAGAAGAAAAGAGAATATGTGTACAGCATGGTGGTACATGCCTGTGATCCCAGTGGGGAGGCTGAGGCAGGAAGATTGGGCAAGACCTTGTCTAAACATAAAAAATAAAAAGGGCTGGGGTTGCAGCTCAATGGTTAAGTGCTCCTGGGTTCAATCTCCAATCCTGGCTACCAAAAAAAAAAAAAAAAAAAAAAAAAAGAATGAGAAAAATTAAAATATATAAATATTAGATAAATCCCACCTATATGATGAACAAGCTTACTATGCAGGTATAAGGAGTTTGATCAACCCAGGCAGGATAAGTACAAAGAAAGCTACATTTGGGAACCACCTGGAAAACTGAAGATCAAGGGGAATACCTGCAGACAGAGGACAGGTCAGATGATCTGCAGAGGAACAGGGGAACGCAAGGGTGTGAGTGACAGCTGACTTCTCCTCGGAAACACAGGAAGTCAGAGGGCAATGGGAAGGCATTTGTAACATTGTACCTTCTTCAGAAACAGGGCAAACTGAGACATTTGAGTGAAAGACAACCATACATGGCAGATGGTACTACAAAACACTGGTGAAGGAAATCATTCACACTGAAGGGAAAGGATGTGGAGAAGAGCTCAGCTCTGGAGATAGGAATGAATGGCCATTTTTTTCCTGGTTTTCCAGAAGATTTTTGAACTATCTTTCCTCTTCTACATCCAGGAAGACAAGTGGAGAACTCCGGCAATCGGCTTTCCTTAAACAGTGTGGACAGAGGATTCACTCAGTGGCCATGATGTGACGTCTCTGGGGAAGCGTGAGCTGCTCATCCCACCTCCCAGAGGAGACAGGAGGGGGCTGAACAGGTGACCCCAGAGGGAAACAGAAGGATGTGGGGGAAGCTTCACAGACACCACACCCAGCTGCACCCAGGGGGCAGCGGGGCACCAAGGATTACGCAGCACACATCCTTGTGGCATCAAGGCTGGACTCCTGACTGAGGGCTGAATGGGATGATGGCTGTCCCAGTGGACACCCACACAAGGACAGTTAGGTTTAGATGCCCCTTCTCCCAGCCCAGCCAGAGCAGACACAGTATGGAGCTAGTTCTGCTGCATTCCCCTCAGCTCTGGGAGGGGCCTCCCAACAGGTTCATGTGGTCAAGTGTTGGTACTGCCAACCATTCAGACCGATGCCTCTTCCAAGATGGGTTTGTCCTTCACTACACTCTCTTGGTGTCCACCAGCACTGGAGCGACTACCACGGGACGAAGGGGAACAAGTTGAGGAGTATTTAGTCAGGGTTTATGTTTCCATAAACCCTGTTCAGTCTTCTAAGGACATCCACTACTTCCCTCCCACAGAGTGCTGGGCACTTCAGGCAGTAAGAAGTGAAAAAGGAAAAGGGCTTGTATGTACACAGCCAGTGGTGAGTCTCTGCAAAATTCTTCCAACCAGCTAATCTGTAAAATGTGGGCAAAAAGGGCTTGGTTACCCTGCTGCCTGGGTGGGATGAAAACCATCTCCTCCCAAGAACATATTTGGAACTGCTGCATTTTTTTCTTCTTGACTGGGATTGCATTTATCAGAATTCCTGTTTGTGGAACATAATAACCCTGTAGCAGTGTCCACGAACAATGAACTCATCTGTGGGAGGCCTTGAGAAGCCTTGAGCTTCCCAAGCCAATGTCAGAACTAACAATTACATACAAATCTGATCAAGCACACTAGAGAAATGTCTGGATCATCTTTTTATCCCATCTAGAAAACAACTCTGCAAAATCGTGAGGAGGCAAAGGAAACACAAGGTAAAAATAGCTGGCAAAGCATTAGAGACATGCATCATGCACTTGCTGATTCACACAATTGTTATGTTTCTGAATTTGTGATGCTTGTCATATTTACATTTTCAAAAATCATAATTTATTTTCTTACTATACAAAATAATCATAAAACACTACAAAATTATTGCAAAATAACAATACATCTTATACTTTATATGCATATTGGGGTGGGGGTGTCGCTCAGTGATAGAGCTCATGCGCAAGACCCTGGGTTCAATCAGCAGTACTGCCACACACAAAAAGAAAGAAAGACAAAAAAGAAACAGAAGAAAGAGAGAAGCAAAAGGAAAGAAATGGGATATTATGGTCTGTCATGATGACACAGGCCTGTAATCCCAGCCACTCAAGAGCTTGAGGCCAGTAATTTAGGAAGACCCTGTCTCAAAAGAAAAAGAGGTAGGGATGTAGCTCAGGGGTAAACTGCCCCTGGGTTCAATCCCAGTACCAAACAAATTATACAAAACAGGGGGCTGGGGATATGGCTCAGTGGGTAGAGTGCCTGCCTTGCAAGCACAAGGCCCTGGGTTCAACCCCCAGCACCGCAAAAAAAGTAAAAAAAAAAAAAAAAACAAAATTATACAAAACATTCAACTCTTTAACTGGTTCTCTTTTCACAGTTTAGCATTCTTTTTCCTAAAGAGCCCCCCCCCCCCATCTACAGTAGTATATGTTTCAGGCACAAAACCTGCCCCCAACATATTTGCATCCCGTGAGCTCAACTCCAGAAAACCAGAACTTCAAATCCAGGGCTGAGTGGCAAAGCAAAGGTATGAACGGACCTAAGTCAGGCACAGAGACAGCTAGGATGGTGCATCTCCCTGGTCCTGTCTGGGCACCGCTTTGTCCACGTGGCCAGGCCCAGACCATCCCCAAAGATGTGGCCAGGAAGCAAGTGTGGGCCGGTGCAGGCGCCCACCCGGGTTGCCGGGCTGAGCGGGCCGTGCAGAGCTGCCGGGGCCAGTGGGGTGAAGACTTGGGGACCTGTCCTCCCAGCGCGGCGCAGCTCCCTCGCAGGCACCCCTCCTCTCCCCCTCTCCCCGCCGCCCCCACAGGTGCACCCTCTTCCCAAACACCCTTCCTGCCCTGTGCTCCCTGGTCCTCACTTTCCCCTACTCCCCCGAAGCCCTCTTCCCGGCGGCTCCGCGTCCTCGCATCCCCCTCACGTGTTCCCTCTTCTCTCGGTCCCCCTGCTCCCCTCCTCCTGCCTCGGTCTTTCCCCGAACCCCTCTGCTCCCTCAACTCCCTTCTCCTGCACCCCTTCTCTCGAGGCTGCGCATCCCTCTTCCCCTGCACCCCGCTCCTCGCGCCCGCGCCCCCCAGCGGCCGTCGGACTCTGCGGCGGTGGCGGCGGGGCCCTGACGTCGCCCTCCCCACGTCGCCCGCGGGCGGCCCCAGCACCCCCCCTCACCCAGACGAGCCGAGCGTAGATTGGCCCTGAGCCGCTGAAAGTGCCCGCCCCTCGACTCTCGGGCCAATGGAAGCCGGAGGCGGGGCCTCCGCGCAGGCGCCGGAAGCGGGGAGGCGCCGAGGGGACGTCGCGTCGCCGCGCCGGGTCTCTAGCAGCTGCCGGAGCCACCCGACGGACCGCCGCCCCCGCCGCCGCGCCATGGCTGAGAGCGACTGGGACACCGTGACGGTGCTGCGCAAGAAGGGCCCCACGGCTGCGCAGGCCAAGTCCAAGCAGGTGCCTGGCCAGCCGGGGAGCGGCCGGGCCGGGCGGGGTGGTCCTTGGGCCAGGCCGGGGGACTGGGGTAGTGGGCGGGGACGGGGCGAGGGCCGGGGGGACCGCAGGCGTGGGACTTGCGGTAAGAGATGGGGTCCGCGATGGGGACCGTGGGGTGGGAGCCTTGGGGATCCCGGAGAGGAGTCTGGAGTAGGGACTAGGGGCAGAGGGTAAAGAGACGGGCAGGGCTGGGGACAGGGGTCAGGGGTTGGAGGACGGAGCAACAACCGGGCGCTGCGTCAGGGGACCAGGGCGGGGTCCAGGGTGGAGCTGGGGCTGACCGGGTACAGGTGAAAGGACAGAGTAGAGAACCTGGGTGAGGGTGTAGGGACCAGCAGTAGGCTAGGGGCCAGGGCCACTGGGCCCAGGCAGGGCAGGCTGCTCGCTGAGGGTTTTCTCCCTCCTGGTGCCTGCCAGGTTGTGCTGATATCATCAGTCAGTAGTTTGCTGCCCCCAGAACCTACTCAGGTGCAAAATGGCCTGTGGGAGGAGCTGTCCTGGTCTGGGTGGCCCCAGGCCCTGCTGGCAGGTGGACCCTGCCTTTCTGACCTGCAGAGGGAGGAGGTCCTGTGCCCTGAGTGGTGCTGGAAGCAGGAGAGGCAGGAGGTTACTCTTTTGGCTCATCCCTTCAGTGGTCATTGGTGCATCCATGTCATCCTGGAAGGGCTCTGGCTGGAGCCTCAGACACACAGTACAGGCCAGGCCTGGAAGGGCTAGGGCCCTCGTGACAGGCATTCACCACCAGTCCTGGGCTTATCAGTTGCACAGTCAAAACCAAATTTACTCTTTTCTTTTCAAGGAAACCTAATAGCCACAAGCTAGGAGTCACATGAACTGTTTGGAAAGTGTCCTTGAACATACCACACTTAGAATGGCTCACAAGTTACTTCTCTAAAGCATTAAGAGATGCCTTATGTTAATGCTCAGTGACCATGGACCCTACAGAGTCACTGCTGTCGGTCATGTTTCCAGGGAGACTGCAGGTTTCTGTAGGATGCGTCATCTGTCTCATTAGGAGCTAGACTCTGGGAGGAGGCTACACCAGGCCAGCAGACATTCCTTTCTGCTTTGCAGAGTTGTTTAGTAGAGAAGTAAATCTACTTCAAATATGAATTTCTAAAAAAAAAACCTTAGTCTGTCTTTTTTAATGCAAAAGAAGTGAGCTGTTTCTCTTAGTAGCAGTTTATTTTGAGTTGTCTATATATTTGATTGTAAAGTATTTGTATACAGTGGCACCCTTTGTCTTCCGGCCTAAAGCCTGAAGTCCTAGTGGATGCCTGAAACTGGGGAATCCTTGACCCCATCTGTACTTTGTATTTTCTATTCATACACACTTATAGCTGTTTAATTTATGAATCAGGCACAGTGAGACGAACAGGTGTACTCACATACTGTAGTAGAAGTTACGTGAATGTGGTCACTCTACGCGTTCACCCTCCTGTGCTGATGTGAGGTGATGTAGGACCTGCATGAGGAAAGGAGGTGAACCACAGAGACACGGTGCTGTGGCATTAGGCTACTTGGTCAGGGTTACATGAACACAAGCACCACCATGTCGACATCATGACAGTTGATCTCATAACCAGGGGGGCTGTTGAGTGGCACATGGTGTGGATGTGCCAGAGGGATTTGTGTCTCAGTAGGACAGAGCACTGAGGACATGAAATTTCATCACACACTCAGAACACGCACAATTTAAATCTTGTGAGTTGTTTATTTCTGGCATTTTCCATGTAACATTTTGCAGTGAGGTTGATCATGGGTGATTAAAACCATGGGGAGCATAACTGCGGATGTGGGACCATGTGACAGGCTTGCGCTGTTGGCCAGGATCACAGGTCAGCCTTTCAGAGCTGTTGGTGGAGTGCCGATCGACACAGCAGCCCACACTGTGTGCCGATACCACTGATGCTGGTTTTGATCAGAGACCATTTTCTGACTTTCTAGGCCATCTTAGCGGCTCAGAGACGAGGAGAAGATGTGGAGACGTCCAAGAAATGTAGGTATCCGTGTCTCCGCTTGCAAAATGCAGATGTGCTGCCAGGGCCGTCTGCCGTGCCGGGCAGTGGTGGGCAGTGCAGGGACCCTAAGTCAGAAGGCAGTGACTGCAGCACCAGAGAGCTGGGGCTGGTGTGCGGTCAGCAGGACCATCACCTTTCGCCCACTTCCCACAGCCAAGAGCAGCTCTGGTAGTACATGCTGTTGGGTCTGTGAGTTTGGGGCCTGTGTCACCCTGGCTCTGGGAAGCCCATTGGTCTGGTCACTGTTCTGACATTGCTTTTCCTGTGTCAACTGGACCCTTTCCTCTGCTCTACTCACACTGACCACAGGGGCTGCTGGCCAGAACAAGCAGCATTCGATCACCAAGAACACAGCCAAACTGGACCGGGAGACAGAGGAACTGCACCATGACAGGGTGACCCTGGAGGTGGGCAAAGTGATCCAGCGGGGCCGGCAGAGCAAGGGGCTGACACAGAAGGACCTGGCCACGGTGAGGCTCTGGCAGCTGTGGGCCTGGGGAGGCCCAGAGCTGATGCTTAGCCTGGGGTGGGGCGGGCTCACCACCTGGTGATTCTCAGGCCTTCAGGCTGGGCCTGCACCCACAGTCCTCCAGGGAAGCCGGGGCAGAGCAGCTGTAGCTCCTCTCTCACACGACGTGGCTGCTCAGGGTGGGACCTGAGCCTCCTGGGAGGTGGCTGCCCTGTGGGAGCTGCACTTGGCTTCCTCAGCACATCCCATTGGGCTGATGCATCTAAGGCACATCTTCTCTTCAGAAAATCAATGAAAAGCCGCAAGTCATTGCAGATTATGAGAGTGGACGGGCCATTCCAAATAACCAGGTTCTTGGGAAAATCGAGAGAGCCATCGGTAAGTGTCCTCTGGCTTAATCTTGCCGGGGCTGTGCTCTCCTGGGAGGTGGTAGACTGGGAGCATCTGAGGCCCTGTTCTCTGAGGTCAGGACACTAGGATTCTGCCCAAGACACTTGTTTCTCGAGGCATGGTGTGCTGTTCAGAGCATGGTGGGGACCCTGGAGCCCTAAGAAAACAGTGTCCTAAGTTCTGACCCTACCCCACCTTTGGCTGCCAGCCAGCATTCTCTCCGAGTGGAGCACGAGGGACCGTGGCCCCCTGTGATCTGCCCTCCCTTGGCCACATGCCGTATTTTGCTCCACAGTGCTCCTCTGCCATAGCTGAACAGGAGGCTCTTCTGGGTTAAGATGTTTGTCCTCTTCCTTCTAAATTAGCAGTTCATGCTTTTAAAAATTAGATGCAAAAGCTTTTAAAAATTAGATGCAAAAGCTTTGCCTATGTGCAAAGCCCTGCAAGGAATGGGGCAGCCCTTTCCCCAGGCAGATCCAGGAAAATGGGGAAGGGAGCTGGGGCTCCAGGCAGAGTGGTTGCCTGCTGCCAACTTGGGATTGTCAGGTGGACACTCTGGAGCTCCAGAGTGGTGAGCAGGCTGCTGGTTGGTTGCAGGCCTCAAGCTCCGGGGGAAGGACATCGGGAAGCCCATCGAGAAGGGCCCGCGGGCGAAATGAGCACAAAGCCTCGAAACAGTGCGTTCCGGCTGCTCTCCTGGCTGGTTCCCTGACCACCAGCACTGACGTGGGTCTTCTCACGTGGCAAGCGGAACATGGGGTCAGGCCTGCAGGCCCTCGACCCATACCTGCTGTCAAACAAAGCAAAACCTTGCAAAGTGCTGGTTCCTCCTGGCTCTTTCTTCCCTGCCCCATTCCTTGGATGGGGGTGCAGAACTGCGCCTTCCTGCCCATGGGTGAGTGCCCATAGCAGTCGTCACTTGGAGACCTGGGGAGTTCAGAGGACAGGGTGGCAGGCACAGCCTCCCTGTGCTGGTTTCTCTCATTTAGTTTTAAGAGAGGCCACTGGGCATGTGCCCTTTCTGTGGGGAATAGCCTGAGGCTCCTGCAGCCTTCAGCTTGCTCCCCTCACTGGGCTGCAGTGTGGGGGACACAGTCGAGCTTCATGACAGACACCCCATTGGGACCCAAGGTTTAAAGGTTGGTCTTTCCCCTTTTTACCCATCTGCTCAGACATTCGCTGGGCATCCATCAACCTGTGACACTTGGAGACGCAGGGCAGCACCTAGCTGTGCCCTGCTGCTGCCCTCTGCTGGCTGAGCCCTGGGACAGACAGGAGTCCATCCTGCTCCTTGGGGCATGTGGAGTCCGTGAGTGCATAGGAGGGCAGCACCTGACCCGCACAAGCATGGGTGCCACTGCCCTGCCTGAGGGTACCCTGTGAGGCCCCAAGTCCTTGCAGTGGGGCCACGCTGAGGTGGAGGACCAGAGCTTCGGAAGCCACCCAGGGTTAGAGGTGCCAGCTTAGCTTCATTAGGACCACGGTCCCAGATGGGCACGCCAAGTCTGTTCACACACCTGCATGCAGGGTCACCTTCCCCTTAGTCCAACGGTCAAAGGGCAGCCTCTCCAGGCCCTGCTCAGGTATCATGGGAACACTGTGTCCTCAGCTTTACCCCTGGCAGCCCAGGATTGCTCAGACCTTTATCGTGGGCAGTAGGCCCAGGGGACCCCTGTAGTAGGCTTGGGGGGAGCTGTGGTGGACGGGTTGCTCCTCCGTCCCCAGCCACCTGCATGTCACCATGTCCAGGGTGCTTCACCCCTCAGTGTCCCTGCTGCAGGCACTCCCATCCTGGCTGGATGCAGAGTCACCCCACAGGCAGAGGCTGGGAGGGCAGAGCAGGTGGGGCCTGTGGACCTGGGGCCCTGGGCCTGCCCGACCTGAGCTGTGGCTACAGCTCCTGAGGGGCTGCCCCCCGTGTGAGGCACAGTGCAGAGAGTGAGTCATCTGGTCCTGAACGCATGGAAGAGCCAAGAGGCCCCAAGCATGTTCCCTGGGGTCTCTTTTCAGTCCAGTCTGGAATCCTGAGGCGGCCACTCACCCAGCGCCCAGAAAAGCACATACACTAGTCTCAGTCTGAAAACCTGGGCTGTCTCAGGACTGAGCATTTATTCATGGGGCAAGCACCCCTGCCATACAAGTGGCAGTCATTGGACGGGAGGGCTGTGGAAGCTGTCCTCAGCCCCCTCAGCCTGGACCAGCCTGGGGGAGGCCAGATGTCTGTGCTGAAGGTGGACCCAGCCTGGGGCCGAGGTCTGAGGGGCACTGTCTGCGATGGTCTATGAGCCGCTGGTGGCAGGTGCTGGCAGGGTGATTCCATCCTGGGAAGGAGGGAGGAGGCTGGTGACGACACTAAGAGGCAGGGGCAGCAGGGCTTGGACAGGCGGGAACCGGGGACCCTTCCCCAGTGGGTCAGGGCCCTTCCCCTGGGCCCAGCCCACCACTGCCGCCTGCTCCTGCTGTCAGCGAGCCCAGAGGCAGAGCCCCCACTCACCCACACCGAGGGCGCCTACCGCATTGAAGAGGATGTTGTCAAAGCCAGTGGCCGCCGCATCCTTGTTACTCCAGAAGGGACAGCCCCCCTTCTTCTGCAGCCAGTGGCGCCCCCCAAGTCCCAGTAGCACCAGGAGCATGAGGAAGAGGAGGGCACCCCCAATCGCAGCCGGTACCGTCATGGCTGCTGTCACGTCCCCTGTGGGCCAGAGGGCACTGAGCCCTTCACCGCAACCCACCCCGTGCCTGAGGGTGATTAATCCTGGGGCTCTTGCCCCTTAGTCCTGCTGGCTCTGGGTTCACCCTCTTCAAGTGAGAGCATGTTGACAGTGTCCGCACAGGCTGCAGCTCAGGCTGGGGTGGCCCTGAGCTGGACCCACTTCCTCACTGACCAACAGCAGTCTATAGCTGTGGGTCCTGCCAGGCCCCAGCACCTGCCAGGGCTGGCCCTGCCAATGGGCACAGGGAGCGCCACAGTCCCACAGCCAGGGGCAAGCCTGGGGACAGGACCTGAGGGTTAGTGGGGCAGGGTGGGGAGGGCACAGGGCTGGCTTGGGGTTTCCTGGATGGGGTGCAGGATGCCGGCAGCTGGCTGACCTGGACCTCCTTAGAGTGTCTCCAGCCTGGACCCCAGTGCTCACCCTGACTGTGTGCCGGCTGCTGGCAGTGCTGCCCGGCCAGGTACTCCACATCGTCCAGAGCAATGGGCCCCAAAGCTGGCTGACCACCCAGAGTGGCTTCAAACACGATCTGATGGGGGAGGGAGAGGGTGAGGATCTGGATGGGGAAGAGGGAGGGCAGCCCCGCTGAGGTACCTGATGTCTCACCTGGAACTCCTCGGTGCTGGCCACCTCCACTTGGACTTCCAGCCACTGATGCCGGACGCGTCCGCCTTCACCCCACACAGCTAGCTGGCCCTGGGCACTGCTCAGGAGCACCCTCAGCTCACCCTTGTCTGGAAGTGGGGCTGGGTGTCATGCGTGCCTGGCCTGGTGTGACCCTGGTCCCCACACCCGGGCCCCCCTAGGCCCAACCCAACTTACAGAAGTGCTCGGGAAATCCCATGTGGTACCAGAAGCGGAGGCAGGAAGCCGTGGTGGCTGGCAGAGGCTCGCTGCGCAGCCAGGCCACCTGGCCCCCGGGACCCAGCACACTGGTTTCAAAAAAGGCAAAGTGGCCTGGAAATAAGAGGCCAGGATGCTGAGCTGTCCCCTTGACCCTCCCTGTGGTCTCTGGCCTGAGGGAAGCAGAGCAGACTATGCCATGTGGCGCCATGGCAGGGCGGCTGTGCGGCTTGGCAGTCACTGCCCCCACCTGGTCCCCGGATCCGGCCAGTACACACCTGCTTCCGTGCCCAGGGTGTGGTCCACAGAGGGCAGGGGGTAGCGGGAGGGGGTGTCCCCACCACTCCAGTCCCAGCTGTACCTGCCCAGGCCAGGCCAGGCCAGGTGGCTCCAGCCACACAGGCCAGATTCAAAGTCACAGGACCCTGCAAGAGCCGGCGGGTGAGCAGAGCTGCCCCACAGGGAGGGCAGAAGGCCGCCGCCCTCGGGCCACAGCAGACGCCCACCTGGCTGAGGGCAGGGCCCATCCTGGAGGGAAAGGTCGTCCAGCGCGATGTAGGAGCGCTCCTCGCCTGCAGCCAGGGCCTCGAACACCACCTGCAGGGCGGCCAAGCACCTGCAGTCTGGCCCAGCCCTGGGGAGGAGGGGATCCCTGCCCGTGCGCCCAGGCACTCACCCTCCAGGCCTGCCCGGCCTGTATGTCCACACTGCCCAGGCGCCAGGCAAGCCCGCCGTGGCCACCAACGCTGAATACCTGGCGCCTCCTGCCCTCCTCCACGTGGACCCGCAGGCTGCCTGTCACACCAGGGCCAGCCCAGGTCAGCAGCAGTGCAGAGATCCACGCAGCACCCCAGCCCCGGCATCCGGCCCCAGGCCCTCCCACAGCTCCTCACCTGGGTTGCGGAGGCTCAGGTGGTACCAAAAGCTCAGGCAGGTGGGCTGGGCCAGAGGCCTGTGCTCCTCTGAGGTCAGGGAGGCCACGTGGCCCTGAGGCAGTGTGTGTGGGCTCGTGTCCACCACCATGTAGTGCCCTGGGAGGGGCCAGCATCAGCCGGCCTGCCCCAGCTGGTGTCCGTCCTCCACCCCCCCCGCTGCTGGGCACAGTACCTTGGGCTGTCTCTGTGGTGTGGTCCGTCCGGGGACCCCAGTGGACAGAGCCTGAGGCATTGGTTTGGCGCCTCCACAGGCCCTGTCCTCCAGAGGAGAGGCCACAGGTGGAGTCCTCGAAGGAGCAGAGCCTGGGTGCCCAGCAGGGCCCGGGCCGCACGGCCACGTCGTCCAGCCCCATGGTGCCATGGTACCCATCCCGGAGGCCCTCGAACAGCAACTGAGGGCAGAGGGAGTCAGCTGGTTGGGGCCTGCCCGCTGCCCACCTCTGCCTGCTGCCAGGTTTACCTGGTACTTGGTGCTGGGCTCTAGCTGGTGGTGGAGAGTGGCCCAAGCCTGGTGCCAGCGGTTGCCATGGGTGCCTGCCCGGGACCACAGCAGCACGTCCTCCTCACTGTCCCTCCTCATGGCCAGGCGCAAGGTCCCTGCAGGGTGGTGGGGTTTGTGGGCACCAGTCCTGACTGCTGACCTCCAAGGCCCCAGTGGGCACCAAACACCTCGTGAGGCCCTGTCAGCTCTGAGGCTCACCAATCTGGGGTCCGTACAGGTAAAACCAGAAGCTGAGGCACTCGGTGGGGGTTGCTGGGGCCTGGGGCCCTGTGAGCAGGTGGGCACCATAGCCACGAGCAGGGGGGTCTGTGGGGTCCAGGAGCATGAAGAAGCCTAGAGGAGAGGCACAGGCTGGCTGCAGAGATGCCCCAGCTGGAAGGGTCCCCCAGGCCCAAGTCCTCTCACCTTGGCTAGTGGTGTGGTCATACCCAGAGCCATGGCTCTGTATCCGACGCCAGTGGGCATCCGTAAAGTGGCCCGTGTGCCAGCCGCAGGTGTCCCGCTCGAAGTTACAGGAGACCTCTGGGGGCAGGGCAGGGTCAGCACCCCATCCACCCCCATGTCCCTCCTGAGCCCTGGGTAGGTAGAGGCTCTGGGAGTCCCCAGAGGTGTGCTGGGAGCCCCCGGTGGGGTCGAGATGTAGAGAGGAGAGACCTCTGTCTTTCTCGGCAGTTGCTGTGGGGCTGCAGTCCCTCATGGTCACGTTGTCCACCCCGGCCCCCTGCTGGCCAGGACTCTCCCAGTCCACCAGACTGACAAGCTCCAGCTTCAGCATGGTAGAGGGAAGGGACTTTTAAGTCAGGGGCAGGCCTGTGCCTACCCCTCACCTGGGCCACCCTCCTCACCCGGAATGGCCGGTGGCGTGCTCCAAGAAGGACTTTGTCCACCGTCCAGCCCCCTGTGCTGCTGCCTGGGGCCTGCCACACCAGCTCCCGGGAGCTGCCCTCCAGCACCACCAGAGCCAGGAAGCCTGGCGGAAGGCGTCACAGTGGCTGAGCCCTCCTCAGACCCCTCCCAGGGGTATCCTGGGACTGGGCAGGGGGCTTCGGGCAGGCAGTACCTTGGGGGTGAGTGTGGAAGTAGTAAGCCATGTGGAATTCGCAGCTGGGGCCTGAGGGGCCCAGGGGAGGTGTGAGGGCCCGGGCCTCAGCCCGCAGCTGCCCCCAGGCCCTCTGCAGAGACAGGAAGTGCCCTGGGGGAAGCAAGGCACTCAGAGTCCTGTTCCTTCCGGGCCATCCCTCTGTTGTTCATGGACCCCCAATTCGAGGCCTTCTCTGGTGAAGAAGGACCCCTGGGGCTCTGGGCCTCACCAGCAGCAGCCCTGTGAGTGTCCCTGCCAGGCCCCCTGCTCTCCTGGGCTGCGACCCGCTGCCACTGCAGCCGCCCCACGCTGGCGTCCTCCCAGCCCCCGGCGGTGGCAGCCTCGAAGTCAGTGGTGCCTGCAAAGCAGCAGGGAGCTCAAGGGAGGGCCCCCTGAGCTCCTGCCCTGGGAGGGTCCGCAGGACGGGGCCCTGGAGGGCCCGTCGCCGCCGCCTTCCCTGAGCTCCTGCCCTGGGAGGGTCTGCAGGGGGGGCCCTGGTACTGAGCGCCCTCACCGCACTCCTGCTCGTCCTCGCCCTCTGGACACTGCTCCTGGAAGTCACACAGCTGCTCCGGGGGCACACACAGGTCCCCACAAGAGAGATGCCCCAGCTCGCAGACGTCCTGGGGATGCAGGCTGGACAGCTGGGGCTGCAGGGCCTGGACCCAGGGTCCCGGAGGCAGTGGCTGCAGGGCAGACCTCTCTGTGGAGCAGAGCTGGGTCAGGTGGGGGTTGGGGGCCACTGTGCTCCTCTTGGGCAGGCCGGGGAGAGGCTCGGCAGGTCACCTGGAGCTGTTGCACAGTGGTCCGACAGTATGAGGTCGTCCAGGCCCACCACGCCTCCTGGACCCGTTTCCCCAGCCAGGAGGATCTGGAGGCAGGGGTGCTCAGGGACGCTCCAGGCCCTCAGTGCCCCCCGGGTCTGCTGCTATCCACCCACTCCAGGCTCACATGCTACTTGTGCTTTGTAAATGGCTGGACACCCCTCCCAGAGCTCCCTGGACCCCACTCCTTGTGACCACCCAGTCACCACCTGATCAACCTCACCCGGAAGGGATGGGCACTGCTGATGTCAACCCGGTCTCGCACCCACGCTGCTCCTAGCTCCCCACGGCGCCTCCGCAGGAGGACAGGGTCCTGGGGGGCACCGGGCCCCTGCATCTGCAGGAGCAGCTGGAGGCAGCCAGCCTCAGACCCGTGGAGGTAGTAGTAGAAGATGAGCTGGAAGTGACCTCAAGCTGGTCAGGGGCCCCAGCTCCCAGGCAGTCAGGGTAGGTGAACCTGCGTGTGTCCCTTCCCCTCGTCTCACCGAGCAGTTGTGGGAGCCTGAGGCTTGGAACTCAGGGCTGGAGAGGACAGCAGGGGTGCCAGACTTGGCCACGGAGACTAGGAAAGTGCCTGGGGGGGACAGCAGGTGTGGACCGGCATTGCTGGGCAGCGGGCAGGCAGACAGAGCCATGGCCAGGGTTCTCGCGGGCCTCACCCTGTGCACTGTTCCGGCTGTGATCTCGGCTTGGCCAGGCAAGGTCCTCAGGGCCTCCAGCGCTGTGGTTCCGGAACCAGCCCTCTGAGTGGTTCCATGGACCCAGGCCTGACTCAAAGTCAGTAGCCGTGTGGTGGCCTTGGGTAGGGTGGGGCTGTTAGGGCCTCCTACAGCCACATGGCCAGCCCCAGGTGGCACTGGCTACCTCATCTCCCAAATGACATCCTCCCAGACCAGCCCCCAGTGTCTTTCAAGGGGACGTATGTCCCTCCTCCCAGTCCCAGTCTGCTGCCCGGCCCAGCCCCGATGGCCCTGGCCTCACTGCAGGTGAGCAGGTCTTCGTCCGAGCCGTCCCCACAGTTGTCCTCCCCGTCGCACAGCTGGTGGGGCTCTATGCAGGCCTGGTTCTGGCAGTGGTGGTGTCCCAGGGGGCAGCTGGCCTGGGGAGCTGAGGCCAAGACCCCAGAGTGAGGGGGCATGCTGGGAAAGGCCAAGGTGGCCTGAGCAGGGGAGCGGGTGGTGAGGCCCCGGTGGAGAGAGGCTAGCCCAGGGCCTTACTGGGCAGCCCACAGCCCCAAAACTCCACGTCATCCACGGCCACAGCTCCCCTATGTGTGGCATTTCGGGTAGCAGAGAAGGTCACCTGAAGAGAACAGGGTCCTTAGGGCCAGTCGGGGTTCAGGCCTTCCCCACCCCTCCTGGCCAGGCATAGCACTCCAGCTCACTCGGAAGTCGCCCTGGATGCGGCCAGTGGTCACCACCAGCTCCTGCCAGCTGGGGGCCCAGGGTCCTGCGCTCTTCCACAAGGTCAGCGTCTCCGCGCCGTGGGTCAGCTCCAGGCGCAGCTCAGCTACATCTGCAGCAGTTGTGGGGGGGCCTGAGCAGGTGCAGCCCTACCCCGCCCGCCGAGCCTGCCGACTGTGCCGTTTGCCCTCCTCCGGAGTACCCTCCCTTCTCCTTCTCCAGTCCCTCGCCAGAGCCACTCTGCCCTGAATCCTGGGGGTCCTGGGCACACACCTCCGGAGGCTGCGTGGTACCAGAGTCTCAGCTCACAGGTGGGGGCCGCCTCTCGCAGGACAGGGGAGCGCAGGGCCGCAGCGGAAGCCTCCTTCCCACGGTGGGTTCCCACAGCCATGTACCAGCCTGGCCCGCAGGACCGGGGGAGAGGTCAGGAGATGGGCAGCAGGCCAAGAGGGGGAGGGTGGGGTGCTCAGAGACTTGCGGGGCCTCACCCAGGTCAGTGCCGAGTGTGTGGTCGGAGCGAGGCCCGGGCCCCTCCGGCTCGGCCCCTGCCCGGTCTCGGAGCCAGCTGTAGCCCGAAGTGCTGATGTCCTGCCAGCCACAGGCGTCCTGCTCAAAGCCGCAGGCGAAGGCGGTGTCCGGGATGGACAAGGCCCCTCGGTGCCCTGGGAGAGGGGGTGGTCATACATCTGCCCAGCACTGGCCCTGCCACCTGCCCGGCCCCAGCTCACCACACTGGGCCTCGTCTGAGCAGTCTCCGCAGTCACACACGAAGTTGCACGTGGCCTCGCTGGGGCTCCCGCAGTGGCCAGGGAACCAGGCCCTGCCTGGGGACCGTGCTGCTGGCAGAATGACAGCCAGGTGGGTCTGGGGAGGGCAGCTGGCCATCCCACGTTGCCCACAACTGTCTGATTTAGCACTGGAAATTCCATGGACCTGAGCAGCACAGGACACTGGGCACCCAAATTTGGGGTCCGGACTCAAGCAGGAAAGAACCTGGGATCCCCAGAGAACTGTCACTGGGGACTTCATGTCAGGAGCAAACAGCACTTCTCCATGTTCCTAGCCCTGCAGAGGCTGGCCAAGCAGAGGCTGCAGAATAGACCGTGGGCACACACAGGGAACGGGGCCTTCAAAGAGGGACACCCCTGGGGAAGGCACAGGAATCACCACCCAGAAAAGAACTGGAGGGTCCCCAAGGAGACACACCCATGGGTGACCCAGTGTCCCCCAGAGGCTTGCCATCTGAGGCAGCAGACAGGGAGCTGGGCAGGTGCGCCGTGGCCCCAGGGCCTCTCCTTCAGGCAGGGAGCTTGTTCCCCCTGGCAGGCTGCCCTCCCTCTCTAGGGGCTCTGGCATCAGCACTGGCACAGCACCTGTCACCGGGCAGCCAGGCAGCAGGCTCAGTGCAACCAGCTGACTCACCCACAAGCAGGACCAGGACAGGCAGGAGGGGGCCCGGAGGTCGCATGTCCAGGCTGAAGGGAGGGAGGCCCAGTGGCAAGTGGCAGAGGCTGAGTAGTCTGGTGGGGACTTTGTCCAGTTCAGTCTGCAGTGGCCCCAGAGGCTGACTTGGCTCCAACCAAGGGGCCCAGTCCCTTTTGTGCCTCTCGCCTCTTAGGAGGGCCCCACCCAACAGTGATGGGCCAAGCATCCAGCTGTAAAAATGTCCTCAGGAGGGCCCCCTGGCCCCCACCCAGGGTCGGCTCCCACTTGCCTGGCTCCTTCTGACCAAAGGTCGGGTCATCCTGCACCTGCTCAGCCCTGCCTAACAGAGGCTCCTGCTGGGTTGTGGTGGGGTGGGGGGTCCCACCAGCAGAGTTGGGTGGCAGGAACCACCGTGGCTTCTCTCATGGGGCCTCTGGCCCCACCTTGGTCCAGGTCAAGGTCAAGGCAGCCTACCCCATAGCTGCATGTAGGATTCCAGCTTGTGTACCCCAGAAGTTACCCAGTGTTCTCCACCTTGGGGGACAGCACAAGCCCAGTATGAGGGTGTAATGTTCTCCCTCCTGCCCCACGTGTGGCTGAGGCTGTGGACTCCCAGCAGGCCACATATTCATCCTTCAAACCTGCCCTGAGCCAGGCACAGTGGGGCATGCCTTGTAATCCCTGCTCTTTGGGAGGCTGAATCAGGAGGCTGGCCTGGGCAACATATGGAGGAGACCTATCTCAAAATAAAATGAAGGAGCCGGGCGTGGTGGCGCACGCCTGTAATCCAAGCGACTTGGGAGGCTGAGTCAGGAGGATCGAGAGTTCAAAGTCAGCCTCAGCAACTTAGCGAGGCCCTAAGCAACTCAGTGAGACCCTGTCTCTAAATAAAATACAAAATAGGGCTGGGGATGTGGCTCAGTGGCCGAGTGTCCCTGAGTTCAATCCCTGGTTCCACAAAAAAAATTAAATAAATAAATAAAAATTAAATAAATAAAAAAAATAAAATGAAAGGGCTGGGGTTGTGGCTCAGTGGTGGAGCGCTTGCCTAGCATGTGTGAGGCACTGGGTTCAATTCTCAGCACTACATATAAATAAATTAATTAAATAGACGTTCACTGACAACTAAAAAAAATTTAAATAAATAAAAATGAAAAACAAAACACTCCAGACTGTCCTGAGCCGCACAGGCCGGGTGGCTGGCCAGGCGCAGGATTCCGGTGAGCCCAGAACTTCTGGTTCCTTGGGAACAGACTGACAGGGCAGGAGGGACACCAGGACTGTGAGGAGCATAGCTCTGCCTGATCTAGTGCCATGTGACCTCAGGGCTCTCGCCAGGGCCCCAGTTTGCTGGTCTAAGTGTCCCCACAGGGCCTGCCTGGACAGGTGGCTTGAGGGTCTAACTGTGGGACCTGCCAGCTCCACTCCTGCCTTACCCCAGCACCTACCATCACCGCACACTGCATCCCACTGTGCCCACGTGCCCCAGGGCAGGTGCCCAGGTCCTGAGGGAGTGGGAGTGTCCAGGAGAGGGGGCTCCAAAGGCTGGAAGCCCTGGCCTGGTCAGAGTGAATGGCACTCAGCAGTGGTCTGTGTGTGGCCACAAAACTCAACCCTGAAAGCAAAGGTGTGGGTCACACCACCTGGGTCTTCGGCTGGCAGTTCCTCCGGCCACACAAGAAGCCTCCAAGGTAGGCCCAAGGGCCTGTGACAGCCAACATCAGCTAGCCAGGACTGTGGACACTGGGTCCTTCCTGCCTGGAACCTGGGCTAAGCTCTGGGAGGGGGCCCTTGTGTCTCTCAGGCCTCGCCTGGCCATGAGGGACCAGGTACTGACTCCTTGTGCAAGGCCTCGTGGGGCCTCCTCCCAGGTGTCCTTGGGGACAGCAGCTGCAAAGGAGCAATCAGGCCATAAATGGCAGAAGCCCAGGGCCCCTTATCAGATCCAAGGGGCTAAGTGTGCAGTGCCACTCCCTGGGGCCTCGGGGGCTGAGTAGAGGGGTCCCAGGTTATGACCAAGGGGCAGGAAGCCAAGACACAGGAACCACAAGGCATACCAAGCTTTTAATTCCCACAAGCCAGGCTGGTCTGGCCTCTGAGAGTGGCACATTGCCAAGAAATGCAGAAGAAAAGGGCTGGGCCTCTCAGGAGGGACCCCAGCAAGGACAGAGTTCGCAGGAGGGGCTGGGCCTAGTAGCCATCATCGGCCCAGGTGACCTCGTAGTCAGGATACTTGGCCTTGATCTTCTCAGTTGAGACGGAGTGCTGAGCACGACCATAGCCCTGGAAAGGTGACAGCTACTAGCTCCACCTGGCCCTTGGCTCTGGGAGTCCAGCCAGGCCAAGAGTGGGCTTGGAAGGGGCACTAATCCCACCACCTGACTGCCTTGGGCACATACAGGCGGGGCCTAGAGGGCTCCAGAAGTGAGCCTGGGGGCTCTGAGTTCCACCCTAGCAGTGACTGCCCGGGAGAGACCCATCATCCTCTGCATCCAAGGCAACTGGCCTCCCACCCCCAGGCCGTTTGCAAAACGTTGGGTATCCTTAGGCCCTTGAGAGAGAGAAGGCTCTGCACTCACTGGGAGAATCCAGGTGGCCTGTAAAGCAAGTCAGCCCGTTCTGTGTGGGGTCAAATGGTCAGGGGCAGGCAGAGGAGGGGCAGCTTTATAGCCAGGACTGGGACCTCCAGAAGGGCTCACCATGGAGTAGCCATAGACGTGAATCTTCTTGTCCTGGCTCTGGTGGGAGATGCGCCCACCCCCCAGGCACTCGCAGTCATAGCCCTTCTTCTGCAGTTCGCCAGATACTTTGTCATAGATGTCGGCTGAGATGTGCAAAACAGCTTCAGAAGTGCCCAGACTGCCCTTGGAGGCCAGCTCTGAGCAGCCCCTTCCCCAGTGGAGAAGAAGCCCCTCCTGGCTGGCACTGGGATGAAGGCTTCGATGGGATGCTCCCGGGGCGAGCGCCGGGGCTAGGCAGGGGTCGGGCCATGGCATCCCTTCCCAAGCAGGACCCCGGCATCTCTAGGCGCTGGTGCAGGACCAGGCCCACCATGACCCGCAGCTTCACCGGCCCCGTCCACAGCCTCCCGGCCCCGCCCACAGGCTCCCGGCCCCGCCCACAGGCTCGCCCCGCCCTCACCGTGATACTCCGCCCACTTGTAGCCTCGCACGATCTCCTTGCACTCTCCGGCTGGAGCCCCGGAGGGCTGCGCTGAGTGCACTCGGACCAGCACGTACTTGAAGACGCCGTCCGAATCGATGTCTACTTCAGGAATCTCTGCGAGGTCCGCCGCCGCCATCTTCTCCGGAGTGCCAGGCCCCGGCGCCGCGGCCCCTTCTCCCACCCGACCCGGGGCTGTGCAGAGTGCCGGAGGCGGGCCCTGTGACAGCCGTGGCCAATCCCATGGTGGGGTGCTGGCTGAGGCCCCGAGCCTCAGCCAGTCGTACCGCCGACCTGCGGCGCAGACTGACCAATCGCAGTGCAGTTCCTTGCAGCCTTGAGACCACGCTGCCTCACTTAAAGGGAACGTGGACTAGGGAAATGGGTAGTGATTACAGGCAGCCGACGGAAAGGTTCTTTTCCACTGGGATTGGGGACAGGCACATTGGGAGGGGGACAGTTACGAGACCCATGAGGCAGGCGCAAGGCAGGAGGCCCTAAGGATATGCCCCGAATCTACCCCCACGCCCGAGGGTCGCACCTCACCAGCGGAGGCGCTCCCTCTCCGAGCGCCCCCCCACCCACCGTGACCGAGGACACTCACAAAGAGGCAGCAGCAGCTACATTCAAGTTCTATTTTACTTGGTTCGAAAGCGCTCGCCCTCTGGAAAGGATTCCCGTCCAGGGGCGTTCCTGCAGGCCCTCAGGCGTGGAGCCGAATGCGGAGGTCCCGGGGCCGGGGCCGGGGCGCGGCGGCGACTGCAGCAAGCGGGGCGCTGGGCCGATGCAAACTCACAGGCCCAGGTGGGGGCTTAGGGGTGTTGGGGTGGAAACACCGTCAGCGGCGAGAGCAGGGCGCGGAGGCAGGGCTCAAGTTTATCGCACTTCCTGCCCTCTCCCTCGGCTCCGAAAGGGCTAGGGGATCCATGAGGGCCCTTGCACAGCACCTGACCTCATCTCCTCTATGTCACACCGCCTTCCCTGGAGCCCGGTGCGGAGCAGGCTGTGTAAGGGGAGTGGTGGGGAGCGGGCACGGCGGGCACTCCCCGCAGCATACCGAGCTCTCCGTGGCCAGGGCGAGAGCGCTTGGACCTGTGTGTAATCAAAGGATCTGACCCCCGGGCTCCTCACGTAGCTCCTCAGTTGGAACTCTTGGCCTGCTAACCCTCTCCTACCCTTTGCCCAGCAAGTAGCTGGAGACTTCCCCTGAACCTTCCAGGTCCTTCCTTTGGCAGCGGATAGGTGCAGCTTCCTGGAAGACCTCTGTGCTGTCTTCCCTCTTGCCAGATTAGGGCCTGCCTTTGCACGCCCACCACCATGTTCTACCCTGGCACCTGTCTAGGTGGGAACAGGCAGACTCCCTGCCCTCACCAAGCCTGATATCAGCTCTGGCAGGTGCCCACACCCAGACACTGCTTTTCTTGCCCAAGGTTCCCTCTGGCTGGGGGGCTTGACCCTGGCCTGAAGACCTCTGAGTATACAACCCCTCTGGCAGGGCCTAGACCAAGGTGGCCAGAGGTGAGAGACTGCAGGGTGGGCAGCATCTCAGAGTCTGGCTCTGTCCTTTGGGGCTCAGGCTCCAACTAGGGAGGTGCTGACCCTGCCCACCACCTAGATGGCACTCACGTGTGGCGTTCTCACTTGGGACACAGATGCACAGTTGCTAACCAGGGTGTTTTCCAGGGAGAGAGGCCTTTGAGGGAGTCGCAATCCAGAGACGGGGTGAGCTTAAAGTGACTGTACTAGGCTTTGGTCAACACAGGCTCCTGGACCAGAGGGGAGGGAGAAGCAGGGGCTTCATCAGAGCCCCACAGCGGATAAGGATCCATTTGCACGGGTAGGGTCCGTGCAGTAGTGACCCTCAGCAAGAAGGCAGAGCCTGGCGGTCCTCAGGCCCACCCCACCTCCCAGCGGGGAGCACCTAGGGCGAGGACCGGTCTCTGGGGCCCAAGGGCTGGCTGCGGGAGGTGGGAACTGGGCAGCCAGGAGAGTTGTTGTGCAGGAGGGAAGAGTTGGAAGAGTACAATGGGGTGCAGGAAAATGGGGGAAGCTCTGGGCCGGGAATTTGTTGGGACAGGGCTTAGAAGAAGAGGCGTGAGGGGCTGGTCTGGCTCAGGATGGATTGAGTGAGCTGGGCGGGGCTCAGGGGCGGCGCTGAGTGGACCGGGCGGGGCTTGAGTGGGCTAGGCAAGGGCTCTGATCAGGGCCTGGGTGTAGTGGCCTCACGCCTCACATGATGTCGTCCAGCAAATTGGCGCTGGCCACCCAGTCCAGCGCTCGTGGCTCGGAAGCAGCCATGATCATGCACATGAAGGGGCGGCCAGTGCGCCGGTCCGTGGGGTAGATAGTGGTGGGCGTGAAGCGTCGGTTGGCCTCAACGAACTCGCAGAGCTGCTCATAGACGCGGGGGAACTCATGGCGCAGGAATACGCCCCGCAGCCGCAGCTCCCGCTGGATGTGGATGAAGGCCACCTCACGTGCGCGCCGGCCTGCCTCGCCTTCCTGGTCCAGGCCAGCGGTGCCTGGCGGCGGTGTCAGAATCAATGTTTCCATGTCTGGCTCCCGGCCCCGCGCGGGAGGCGGCCGCGCCGGACTGCCTGCAGCCAGTGCCACCTTGGCGAACTTACGCACGGTGGGCCCAGTGCTGCGCGGCGCGGGCACCGGCCGAGTGGGCGCCCCGGGGGGCGCGGTGCCGGGACCTACCGCCACCGACACACTGAGTAGGAAGCACTCGGCCGGCTCATAGAGCCGCCCTGCGGCCGCCAGCTCTCGCGCATAGCTGCCTAGGGGCGCTGCGTGTGTAGCCAGCTCACGCAGCGACAGGTAAGTGGGCGACAACAGCAGCCCTTCAAGACCAAAGCGCAGAAAGTTGTCGGCGGAGCCGGGACTCGGGAAGCCTAGGAAGAGCACGCCGCGGCCGCGCGACAGGAAGCCAACACGAGCGATGCGCGAGAAGGCGCGATGCACTGGGCCGCTGTCGCGGCAGAACTGAAGCACGTGGCGGCACACGCTGCCTACGCGGCCGTACACGCAGCGCGCCTTGTGTGCATCCCAGTCCTCTCGGCGGCACAGGCGTGAGCAGTAGTAAGTGTAGCAGCTATGGCAGGACTTGAAGTAGAGGCAGGCGTTGAACATGGTTTCCGTGCGTCGGCAGCGCGCGTTAGAGCAGGTCATCAGGTCGTCCTCGTCCGCGCTGGGTTCTGGAGATCCATTGGCCGCCTCCCCAGGGCCTGCAGGTTCCTCGACGCTTCCAGCCGACGCGGGGGGCGAGCGCGGCAGCGCCAGCGCCGGGGCTCCAGTGCCGGCGGGCCGTGAGTCCAGCACGCTGCGGCGCAGCTGGCGGCCCAGTCCCTCGGCTGCTGGCTCTGGGGCTTGGCCGGCCGGTGGCCTCGAGTCAATGACCAGATCGGTGATGAGCTCGTCTAGCTGCTCTAGGCTGCGCTGGCGGCCAGAGGTGGGGCCCGTGGGAGCCACTGACGCGTGCAGACGCGGCCGGCCTCCCGGCAGCTCCCAGCTCCTGGCAGTCGGGCGCTCGGCAGCGCGCAAGTCGTTGTCGGTGATGGTGATCTCCGGAGTGACGTACCAGTTGCGTCCCAGGCCTTCCCCGGCGCGGCCCTTCTCGGACAGCGAGGTCTCAGACAGCGACAGCGCCGCGTAGCGTCTGGGTGAGGTGGACAAGTTTACTACTACTGGCGGCCGCCGGCCTTCCGGCGATGCGCCCCGTGGCTCCCGTACCTCCCGTCCTAGCAGGTTCTCATAGCTGCGGCCCCGGCCCAGGGGGTCCTCCCGGCGGGGCCCTGGTGCCAGTATGTTGTCCCATGATCGTGAGTAGTGGCGGCTGTCGGTGGCCAGACGGGGCGGGCTGGTGCCGGTGCCGCCATGCCACGAGGCCAGCAGCGGGCCGGGGACCGAGGGAGGCACCACCTGCAAGGTGCGGTAAGGCCGGGGGCCCCAATCGGCCCAGGCGGAACTGTTGCGTGGGTGCGGGTAAGTCCGAGCTAGGACATCACGCTCGCGGTACCTCCCGAAGTCCTCTGTGTAGAAGGTGTGGGCCCGCGGATCCTCAGGGACATAGCGGGGACCAAAGTGCAATCCATAGGCCCTCGAGGCCTCCCCGTAGTAGGAGCGGGAGGGCGGTTCCTGGATCGGGAAAGTGCGCACTTCCCCTCCATAGTAGCCGCCCCCACGCCTTGGACTGGGCCCCCGGGTCTCTTCGGTCAGGTAGGGCCTAGGGCAGTAGCCATCAAAGGGAGGACCAGGGCTGGTCGGAAATCCTGCATAGCCTTCGGGCTCCTCGGTGTAGAAGAATTGTGTGGGGCCTGGAGGCGTGGTGAAGGGCTGACTGCGGCGCTCCGAGTAGTCCCGAGGCCCAGGCAGGGGCCCGTCGCAGTACAGTGCCCGGGGGTCCGCACAGTACAAGTCACTGGGGGTGGGGGTACGCGAAAGCGCTACGTGGCGGGGCCCGGGCACTGTAAGGCCGTGGAACTGCGGTGCTGTACGAGCCCAGGACGTGGTGTCCATGGGCCCGCAGGGCCGCGAACCCCGGGCGGCGTGCTGCAGCACAGCGTCATCTGGTTTGATGTCCAGACGGCAGCGGACATGGGGTGCAGGCCCCGTTGGGGGCTCTGGTGGCGCGCAGCGGCCAGGGGCGGCACACAGGGGCGCGATGCGGCCAGGGCCGCTCCGTTGTGGCTGCAGCTTAATAGGATGAAGCTCGTTGGCGAGCGCGCGCAGCGCGGGGTACGCGGGCTCCCGGCGAGGCGACCCCTCTATCCGCACCGCACGCTGAGTTTCCCGGCCTCGGCGCTGCAGCACCGGCGGCGAGGAGGGCGCAGGTGCCAGGCCCGGGGGCGCGCGGGGCGCGCTCTTGGAGCGGGCGCGGCGCCGAGGTTCGCTTTCTCGGGGCCGCGCGCGCGGAGCGGCGGGCTCGGTGGGTGGAGGCTCTGGGTGGGCCTCCATGGCCGGCCCGTCCAGCGCCTCCAGGAAATCGAAGCTGCGGCAGTGGCGCTTGTTGAAAGGCGCGGGCGCAGCAGGCCGGGCCACGGATGGCTCACATGGCTGGCGCCTGGACGCGGGCCCCGGGGCCGCCACCTTGATGTCCTGGTACACGGTCGACACCAGCAGGTCCGGTGGGTCCGTGCGGGTCATCTTAAAAGACGTCCCCAGGCTGGCGGCTCCAGCTCACGCGGCCTTTTGGGGCTTTTGCCCTGGGGGGAGACGCGGGTCAGGGCAGCCCCCTCTGCAGCCCAGGCCCTTTACCCTCCCACCCCACGCCCTGGCCCGGCTTACCTGGGGCGCAGGGGGTGAAGCAACCCTGGCTGCAGGCCTTTGCCAAGGCCGCAGGCGCTTGCTCCATGCCGGCTTTAGAGGTACCCATGCTGACCTCAGAGGTTCCTGCAGATGGGGGTGGGCCAGGTCAGCCCGAAGGGCTCAGCCTGCAGTGGTAAGGCCTTCCTGTCCCTAGGCAGGATCCCTCCCCACACTAGTGACCACTGGGCAGGTTTGGGTAGGACAGAACCCCCTTTCCTGGCAGACCAGGAGGGGTGGGTAGGAGAGTGGGGAAGTGGTCTTCTGGCTACTGCCCTCTGGTGTCCACAGCTGAATGATGGGACTCATTTCAGATTCACTTGGATTGATTTACAGGTGTACATTCGTTTCCAGTGCCCACTGCAGAGTGATCATTTTGATTGTGCAAAGTCAGAGGGTGAGTCCTGACCCTCATCTTACCCAGTCCTACAGAAAGCCTCAGACATTCCCACTAGCCTGCTGACAAGGCTGAGCACAGAACCCTCCCACAGGGCTTCAGGGCTGGGGACACTTAACTTCACCCAAAGCCATGTCCTCAACTCTGAGTGTGGCCCAGGCCAGAAAAAAGAGAGAGCGTGCCTGGGTCTCCTCTGACCCTAGGTGTCTTGGGGTGGCTGAAACCCACCAAGCTTGATGGGGCAGGCAAGGAAGGCTGAAGATCAGCCCCACCAGCTTTACCTAAGTGCACACGGACACTGCCCAGAGTGTGCATGGCCACCTCAAAGTCAGGCCCAGGCCATGGGACCATGTGCTTAGGGTGCCCCTCTTCCTCAGCTCCGAACTAGCACACCAGGCCAGGAGGCTGCCAGCTGCGGGGGGCAGGGTGGAGGGCGGGGAAAGCTCCCCCACTGCCTCCCAGGAGAGGGCCCTCCCCACTCCTCCCTCCACTCCGGAAGGCTCCATGGAAACCTGTGGTTCTTTAGCCCCTGAGCTGTGGGCTGGGCTGGGTCCAGGCTCAGGTTCAGATGTGGGCCACCAGGGCCTCCAGGTCCCCAAGGCCTGAGGCTGGCTGGGGAGAGGTCCAGAAAGAGATGACCGTCTCCCTCCTCCAACCCAGCACCACTCTGGGGGCGTCTGCTCCAGGGTAAGCTGGGGGAATTCAAGGGGCTGGCCATGCCCTCACCTGGCAGAACTGTAGGTGGACAGGCTGTTCAGGGTCAGCTGTGTCCCAGCTGTGCATCAGCTTTCAGCTTGCTGGGCTGCTTTGAGTTGGGGCTGCTTTTGGGTCATGGCCACTAAGTCCAGGCTATGTCCCCATCCCAGGCTAATGCCCACCCAGGTCAGACCCCTCTTTCATCCTCAGCTCAAGGCCAGGCCAGAATCTGGGCTGGATGACAGGGTGTGAGGCTCCGCCCCAGGGAGGTGACAGCCGGCTTTGCCAGCTGCGGCTGTCAGGACCTGGACTCTGTGACACCCCCTCCCTGTGGGGATGGCGTGGGGTTGGGCCACTCCAGGACCCTAGGCCTTCTGGAGTCCACATGGATGGCCAGCAGCCTTCCTTCCCTCCCAGCCCTGCCCCGGCCGGTCCAGGAGCAGCCGTGGCAGGGAACTGACCTGTGTTGCTTAGGGGCAGGTGTCCCATCCTTTCAGGTAGCTCCTGTCTGGCAACAGTACGCTGGGCAGCTCACCCTGGCCTCTTACCTGGATGTTGCCCCGATCCTGGGTGGGCCTGCACAAGCCCAAGCCGGGTCCTCTGTGTCCCCCGCACTGCTGCGCCCGGGCACCGGCAGAAGCTTCCAGGCAGCAGCGCTGATCCTGGCCTGGCCGCTCAGTGCTGCCCCCAATGGCAGCCAAGGGGGCAGCACTTAAAGGGACCGCACCCGATGGGGGCTGTGCAGCAAGGCTGGGTCCCTGACTGGTTTGCTCTGGCTCTGATTTGGGGCTTTGTAGAGCACGTAGTGAAGGGTCCCTGCAGCATTCCTAAAATACAGGTCTTGGGGGTCCTGAACCATGCCCAGGGAGAAGGCCGATGGTCTCACCAGCCCCACCTCCAGGGCACCTGCACAAGCTGCAGGCAGCTTGGCAGGGCCTCAGGTCCAGGACCTGGAGGAGCCCCAGCCCTGGCCTCATTGCAGACTGGCCAGGGGCTCCCAGAATGCATGTCTCTGGTTGGGCCCAGGCAGGAGCAGATGGGTGACTCTCCGCCCCTTCAGTTTCCCCAGGTGCTGTCCATTTTGGAGCTAGAGATGCCAAAACCTCAGCAGGTGTCTGGAGCCAGATGGCTCTCAGTCCAGAGTGGGCCCTTGGCTTTGTGTCTGGGTCAGCGGGCTGCCATTGCCCACTGGGAAGGTCTGCACGTGGCTCACTCTTCAGCCACATGGCCCTGCCCTCCCTCCAATCCTGCAAGTCCCATGCCCAGAGTGCCGACCCCTGGACTCTTCCAGCTGGATGGAGGGGAAAAAGGCCTCTACTCTGAGGGGAGATACTTGCTTGTTGTCCTGCTGGATGGGGGAGGGGGACTACTGGGGCCCCCACAGCACTGCTGTGTGGTCCTGAAAATTCATTTGCTGTGGACCTGTCCCATACCAGGCCCTCACAAGCTGTGGGCCACAAGACCACGCTCTAAGGCCAGCTGATTTCTGGCAGACTGCTCAGTGTCCAGTTCTGCACCCTGGCAGGAATCCAGGAGACTTTGGGACAGGTGGGTCTGGCCTACGGCATGGGCAGGAGATGCTGCATTGCGCCCCACCCCCAATGTCACCAGCATGCAGCTCTGCCTGCTGGCCCCTGGAGGATTCCATGGCAACATCCTGTGGTGGGCGGGGGCTGTATGCTGCCAGTTGCTGGCAACGGTGGGGCTGTGGGGATCTGGAGGCCGCAGGCCCAGGAGGAAGGGAGGCCGTGCAAGGCAGGACACATCTGGCCTCACTGGGTTGGTCCCAGGTATTCCCATGCAGCTGCCTGGTGTTGGCCCAGGTGTGGTGCAACCAAGATGGCCACAGCAGTTCAGCATGGACAGTACACACCACGTCCAGTGCCAGGCTGGGCCAGGACAGCCTAGTGGTTAAGGCCTTAGACCACTTGGGCAAGGGAAGCTGCTTCTGGAAAAGGCTTTTGGGGCTGTGAAGGGCACCTGGGTAAAGGTAGCAGCAGGCTGGTCCTACTGCACATGGCTCTCCAGGCAAAGAAAGGAAAAAGAACAGACACGGTGGTAAAACCAGAGCTTTATGGTCTGAGTGGAGTGTCTCAAAGGTGCCTCCAGCTCCAGCCTGGCTCACCTGTGCAGAGGTGCATCTGTGCCCACCCTCTCCCAGGAGAGGCCTCACCCTGCGAGGCAGGTGCTGCCACTTTCCCATGAGTGCACCCCTGTGCTAAGGGTCCATGGGAAGGGACAGTCCACAGCCCAAGGCTTGCAACAGGAAGCAGAGCCCATCGGCATGCTGTGGCCCTGGAGAGTTTGGGAGGGCAAGCAGGAGCAGGGCTGGGTGGTGGACATCTGAGAAGCAGAGCAGCCCCATGCCCTGCCTCTGCAAACAGACCCTTGCGGGTCCCTCCTCTGCCTCAGTCACATCCCTGAGAAACGCTGGGGACTGGCTGTGGCTCTTCCTGGAGAGGACCAGGTCATCCACCAAGCCAGCTGCAGCCCAACTGTCCCCTCCCTCCCTGCAGAGCAGGCTCATGCTGGCCTGAGGCCCAGCACCTGTAGCGCCTGGCCTCAGGCCTCTGGCCACCAAAGCCTGGCCCTGGGCCTCCTCCAGCAAGGAAGCAAGTGCAGAGCGTGCTGGGCCAGGCCACATGGGGCAAAGGCGATGGCTGGGACACGCGGCAGGGTGGTCCTTTCCAGAACAAGGGTGCAGGCTAGAGCTCCTCGTAGTCCCCACCCCCGGGGTGCCGGCCTGGGGCTCCGCCCCCCAGGAAGGCCTCCAACTCCGTGCTCCTGGGGGGCTTCCTCTTCTTCCTCCGCTCCTCCCCGCCTGCCTCCTTGTCCTTGCTCTTCTTGTGTTTGCTCTTCTTCTTTGCAACCTTTTCTTCTTCCTGGTGAGGGGCATCGGTCACTGGGAGCCACCAGGGGGCCAAAGCCTACCTCCCCTCACTGCCCAGGCCCAGGCCAGTGGAGGGTGGCTGGTACCTCTTTGCTCTTCTTCTTCTTCTTCTTCTTCTCCTTGGTGAGTGGCTTGCCGTCTTTATCTGCATGGGAGACATGTCTTAGCTGTGTGGCTGCCTGGCACTGCTGGCAGATGCCCCACTGAAGGTCAGGCCTGGCCGTGGGGGACCTTGGGGTCTCACATGCTTTCAGGCTGACATGCCATAAACAGGCATGGGAGGAAACTCCTCCTGCCACAGTGCTGGGTTAAGCTGGGACTGGAGGACCAGGGCCAGCCCACTGGGGCTGGAACCACTAGCAAAATGATGTGTGCACTCACTGCAGACTGCACCAGCTCTGTCCACACCAGGGGCCAAGTTCAGAGTAGATGTGAGCTCTCAGTTTTCTGCCACAAGTGCTATGTGGACCCCCAACTGTCCACCCCTCCAGTCTGGCCCTGACCCACAGCCCGAGAACACTCATAATCCTGGGGTGTTGGCAGAACAGTGAGCAGTGAGCATCTGGGGATTAGCAGTTCAAACTCAGACCCTGGCCCTGCCCCGCACTACTGATATCAGGATTGGGCATTTGGCTGCCTCAGTCCTGGGCCCCACCAGGAGGTAGAGCACAGCTTCTGTACTCTGGACACCCCACTGGCCAACAGCCAGCCCAAGGGGAAAATCGCAGGCTGGGCTGACTTTGGCCCCTGGACGAGGACCCCTCCACCACAGGATGGGGACTGTGTCCTCCATCTCCAGGCTCCAGGAAGACTAATAGAGCCCCACACATGCCCACCTTCCTCGCTGCTCTCCTTGGGTCCTGTCTCGTCCAGCCCTAGCCCAAAGAGATCTGCATCATTCTTCATTCTGAAGGAGGGCACAGGAGGCCTGGGTGGTGGGAGTGGCTGGGCAGGGCTGGTGTCCTCATCAGTCACGTCAGAGGGGTCTTCTCTCACAGGGAGCTCATCCTGGACAGGGAGAAGCTGGTAGGGCTACTGTCCCTCTCCACCCCCATATGTTCCCTGAAACAAGGTGGGGCATTCTCTCAGGGGATCCCAGAGACTGGGGGGCTCCCAAGCACACCCCAGTCAGGACCAGCAAGGCCCAAGCTGGACGTCCCACATCTACTGTTCCCAGCCTGCACACTGACCCATCTCTCTGCAGGCCCCCCCACCCCCGGAACCCTCTACCCTCCTGACCTCCATCTCAGGAGGGCAGTCAGCAACCTGTCCTCACCAATTTTCGCTGTGTGTCTGACTCTTCACTCTCAAAGTCAGGGTCATCCATGACGAAAGACAGCATTTGGGCAGCGATGGGTCCCTCAGGATCACTCTCTGAGGATGACACCTGCCCATCTTTACCATCCCCAGGTCTGCGAGAGGAGACCTCGGTGGCGAGTTTGGGGGGCTTGGTGCTGCTGAGCTTCTCAGGCCCTGAGCTAGTGGTGAGACCACCTGGCCAGGAGGGCGCTGTGACTTGTGTGGGAGCTGCTGTCTTCTGTCGCCGTGAAGCCTTGGATGACCTTCACAGCAAGAAGGGCCAGGAGCTCAGAGGCCACCCTGGGCTGCCCTGTCCCCCAGCTCCTGGGCATACCCTGTGGGTCCCACCCATACCGTTTTGGCTCTGGCTCTGAGCACTGTTGGGGAGCCAGGGCAGCACTTCTGGAGTGACCTGCCATCTCCTCGGCTTCCTCCTCACTTGAAAGACTGATGTGTGTGCTGGGGACGGGCAGCAGGGGTTTGCCACGGGGCTGGTCTTCAAGGTCCACATCGTCTTGGAAACCTGCCACCATCGGGTTCCCTCCCAATGCCTCCCCGTCACTGCAAAGAAGGGGCAGGGCAGTCAGAGGCCACAGGGAGCTATGTGCTACTGGCTCCTAACCCCTATTGCCTTGGGGCTGCCACACCCTTGGGGTACGATCCAGCGGAGAGACTCGAGCAGAGTCAGGTGGGCAGTGGGAGAGGCCCAGCTTAGGCACCTGGACTGATCCATCCATGCCTTTCTGGAAGAGATGCCCACTTTCCCTGAGATGTGGCGATACAGGGGTGCCAGCAGCACCTGATGGGATCTGTGAAGTCGGACTGGCACCTTGGTTTCAATCTGGGGATCAGCTAGAGAGGGTCCTTGGGGGCAGAGGTGGCAGGAGGGGTGGCCCCAGAGACCAGACCCAGGGGGAAAGGTATGGCTTGGTGCCCAGCTCAGGGGTTGTGGGTAGAAGCAAGGCCCAATCTCCATTTTGGGGGGGTACTAAGGGTTGGAATCCAGGGTTGTGCTGCCACCTAGCCACACCCCCAGCCCTTTCTGTTTTGAGACAAGGTTTTGCCAAGTTGCCCAGGCTGGCCTCGAACTTAAAATCCTCCTGCCTTGGCCTCCCAAGTCACTGGAATTACAGGTGTGTGCCACTGTACCTAGCTCAGCCTCTCCTCTTTGAGGCACCTGCTCTAGCTCACCTGGAAATCTGATGCTCTGTGCCTGAACCTGAGACCCAGGTGGCCTTGCCCACACCCTCCACGAAGACCACTCTAGGAATATGCCCAGGGCCCAAGCACTTCCTTCAGTTCTCTGCCTAGCTCTGCTTCTGTCCTCAGTGCTGACTGCTTCGCCCAGAGAGCACCAGAGGTACTGTGTGAAGCCCCTAGGGGTGTCCTGGATATCCCTGCTCGGCCTCCCCACTATCCACACCTGTCGCTGTCCTGCTGTGGGCCTGCTCCGCCATTCTCACTCCTGGGTGGGGCTGTGTCTTCAAGGAAGCTGCGATCCAGCCTGTCTTCAGGAACAAAATCCTCAACGTTCTGGACTCTTGCTGGGACCTCTGCAGCTGGGGCAGGTTCTGTGGACAGTAGATGCCAGCTCCTGAGCTCTCAGAGGGCCCGTCCCCAGGCCAGGGAGGGGCTGGGGTGGTGGCTTGTGTGCCTGGGTTGGAGACCACAGCTGCCTCCAGAGCTTGGCCATGGGGCTGCCTGCCCAGGAGGAAGAGGGGAGCTTGCCTGGGACATGGGGCCATATCCTGGTATGCAGGGCACAGGGGGCCACAGGTGCAGGGTGCCACCCCATGAGTCCACCTTGTCAAAGGGCTGTTCCTGGGCCTACCTGGAGGTGAAGGGGCCACATCTGCAGCTGCCGAGGTACCAAATAGCCGGGAGATGATGCTGCGACGCTGGGGTGGGGGTTGGGCAGGAATCGAGGGGTGTGCAGGAAGGGGCGGGGCCTCAGAGGAGGGTGCAGAGGATGTGGGTGGCATAGGGGGGCAGGTCAAGGAGGTGCTGAGGGGCAGCTGGGGGGCGGGCTGGGGTGTGCTGGGGCTAGAGCTCCCCGTGGACACGGCACTTGGAGGCACAATCGGCGACTGGGAGCCTGAGGACGGGCTCTGCCCGTTGGCTGCCAGGGGGGACACGTGGCCACGGCTGCGAGCCTCCATCATCTCCAGGAAGCTGGAGGGGGGCAGAGGGCTGGAGTGAGGCCTCTCACCTCTCCCTCCCGGGCCTCAGAGGGCAGTCTTTCTGCCATGGGGGTACTGGAGTGTCCAGCTGGCATCATACCCGAGAGGACAGAGGACAAGGCCTACCCAGTTGTCACCCACTCACCCCACAGCCTCTGCCCAGTGGAGGAGGTGCTAGGGATGGAACCCAGGGCCTTGTGCATGCCAGGCAAGCACTATACCACTGAATTACACCCCTAGCCTGACCGAGGGTATCTTGAACGTGTGCTGCCCAGTGGCCAGGCCATTCGGGGTACCTTGCCCTCTCCACCTCCACTCTCCAGCGCTGGGTCCCTTCCCAAACCAAGCTCTCCATTCATGCTGGCACCAGTCTGGGAACCGAGCCACGCCAGGGTCAGGAGGCAACCAGAATTCATCAGGGACCAGCTGGTCTGGCCAGAGCTTGGATGGGCCATGTGGCTGTCTGCACTGGCCTATGACCACATGCCTAGTGGTCAGCAGGTGTGGCTCATTCCAGACAAGGGGGTCAAGCCAGGAAGTTACACATAAGCAGCTGCCCCGCAGCTGTGCAGGCTGAGGGAGTGCCTGCAGGGCCTGTGCGAGGAGGCCTGGCTCTGGAGCTGGGGCATGCCTGGTCTGCCACCATCCACCCTGTCCCCAGGAGTCCGTTTAGAGAGGCTGGGCCCACTCTGCTGTAAGTGTAGCTCCTTTTTGATTTATTTCCAGTTGTTCCAGACATGTACTGACCTGACTGAATATTTTATTATCACACATTAATAATATAAAACTTGGCAAGGAAAGGGAAGGGCTGCAGGGGGCAGCACGAGGCACTCGTCCAAGGGGGCTGGGTGGTCAGGACGGGGCCCCCACCCCACGCTGTGCCCTCCAGTGGACCCAAGAACCCCAGGTGTGCAGCTCCCCCCATCACGGAGGGGCTGGGGCCTACGGGTCCAGCTCCCAGGCTCACATACATGCCGTAATTCTGGTCCTCGGTCTCCTGCTGCACCGACAGCTCCTCCAGCGTGGCATCGATGTCCAGCTGGTTGGTCTCCAGCTGCCGCAGCAGGGTCTCCCTCTGCAAGGCGAGTGGACGAGGCTGAGAAACACCCCCCTCTCCGCCCTGAGTGCCCCACTGGGCAGCACTGAGGACAGCCGCCTCCACAGCCACACAGGACCTGCACCTGAAAGCAATTCCCTTCCACTTCCACAGCACGTCTCTGGAGGTTCAAAGGCCCTGACGCTCGTCTGGAGAAGAGCACCTGCCCCTTCCATGGCACGCCATGCGTGAGCAGCCTCTTCTGATGCAGAGCTCAGCCGTGCCAGCTACCTGGGCTGAAGACGAGGGTGGTTGGTCCCCATGCACACAAACAGCCACGGAGGGCAAGGAAGGCTCTGTTGGAAAGGCTCAGCCAGCCACGGCCTGGGGCAGAGCGCAGCCCTCCTGTTCTGAAGACCTAAGCTGAGCTGACTGCTCTGGGTTGCAGCAGCCCAGGCCTCTGATTCATGGTGCTTCTAACACTGAGATTCAAATTAAATAAAACACATGTGTTGCACCCTGTGAGGGCTGCAGGCCACGTGTGTGAGCAGTGCTGGGGAACAGTGCGGTTCCCTCACAGGACCCCGCACTCCTGGCCTTCCTCCTGCAGGCTCCCTGCACAGTCGCACCCTACAGGAGTCTCCTGGCTCTCCAAAGAAACAGAGGCAAGAGGAAAGGAAGTCTTCAGTCCCAGAGAACAGTGGTGGGTCTGTGGGTGCCCACGCAAGCAGCCCCGGCCTGTTCCATGCTGTTCCTTCCACCAGCCACAGCTGTCCTGCCCCTGGTCCTCTGGGCCCATGCTCAGGACACATGGAACCCCTCCCACTCCTGCCCAGCCCACTGCTCTCCCTGGGCTGGGAGGCCACCACACATGGTCTGTGCATCTGGGACCCTAGGAGTGGAATGGTGGTGGGCTCCTGGCACACAGCTGCCCACAGGCTATACCTTAGGTGGAAACTGGAAGGGCCCCAGAGGCTCTGGGGGAGTCCAGTGCCTCCCCTGTTCCGTGACAAGGCACATGTGCCCCATGGGACACAGGATGAGAAGCCAAGAGGGCGCCTCACCTCTGTAGTCTTCTGTCACAATCCAAACCACCATTGAGCCACAAGAAAAAAACCTCAGCTGGACCCAAGGGAGGGACATTCCACAAGACACCTGCCTAGACCTCAGAAGAGCAAGGTCACAGACCCCAGAGCAGATCATAAAGGTAAGGCTCATGCAGAGTGGGGTCCTAGAGGGACCCTGGACAGAGAAGTATGACAGAATGACACTGGTTCCTCTGATTAAAAACACCATGGAAACAAGACATGGGTGCTGAACACTGCGTGAAGGATGCAGGGACCTCCCTACCAACTGCACGGCATCAGTAACACTGAAAGAATCTCAGGTGAAGGCACACGGGGAAGCGAGCAGGCCAAGGGCAGGGCCACAGCAGGCTCCTCGCCTCACCTGCACAGCAGATAGGGACACCTTGGCAGGGCACACTAAAGCCTGTCCTCGAGACACAGTCCAAGGGCCACAGTCGAGAGCGAGTGCTGCCTCCATACATCCCCTGAACGCACACCGTGAGGCCAGGGACCTCTGCATCTGATGTGCATCTGTGGAGGTGTGGGCCCCACGGTTACACCACAAGCAGAGGGGCTTCCTGTGTGGGGCCATGGCTAGCACTCCTCCCTTGGTGGCCTGGGCAGCCCTGCTGCCTGGCCCAGCTCCAGCCTACTGGGTCCTGGCTGGTGGCCTTGCTGGTGTGATGAGGACTCACCTGCAGCTGAAGGAAGGGGATGTTAAAGAACTTGTGCAGGTACTTGAGGCCGAAGCTGTTCTTCATGGAAGACTCTGCATAGCGGAAATAGGAGGAGCCCGGAGGTCTGTTTTCAGAGGAGAAAAAGGTAAGAGGAAAGCCCTCGGTGGGGCTGGGCTCACTCCTTTGCCAGGGACCAGAGCGGGGCCTCCCTCCTGAGCAGGCTGAGGATCAGCTGTAGGTCCTGCACAAGCTGGACCAGTGTGGAGCTCCGATCCCTCCGGGGTGGTTTAAAGAACTGCAGGAGCCAGGGCTGTCTCCACCTCCAGCACAGGCTGGGCTGCATCCAGCAGCCGCAGTGTTGGGGAGCTTTCTGTTCTTCCTCAGTGCTATCTGAGCACAACAAGCTGCCCGAGGTGGGAGCAGGCCCGGGACACCCACCTGTCCAGGTGGTCGATGAAGTCACGCACATCGTCCGGCAGGATGACTCGGTGCTCACCCATGTCACGGTAGTTGCCCAGCACGCACACCGGCACGTGGGTTGGCACTTTGGGAAGCTCCCGGAGCACGTAGTTGAAGGTCCTTTGGGAGGGAAGGTACCTCAGCCTAGGGCTGCCCTTCACCTCGAAGACCCGATCCCAAGAACCCACATCACTGTGGGAGGGCTCTGAAGAATGCCAGCGAGTTGCAACCCTGTAGCCCGCAGCCCTGCCCACCTCCTCTCCCAGACGGCACACACCTCTGCACCCCAAGTCCGAGTGCCCCATTCCCCTGCCTTTCCTTGTCCATGTCCCTACAAAACTGCCTCCAGTTTCGCCCATTTCCAGTATCACCCTGATACTGGGTGGCTCACGAACACCTCATGGGTGGCTTGTCTTAGCACCGGCCGGGGCTGCAACTTGCCCAATCTCCCTGTTCTGGCTCCTGGACGCCGTTGCTGAGGTGCATCTGCTGCTGGCAGAGCTGTCTCCAGGGCTTGTTCCTCAGCAAGCAATGCTGCCAGGTTTGCAGGTGAACAGGCAGGTCTCTCTAGGACTGACCTCACATGGGTCTTCCCTGGTGCTTGGCTTCACAGGTGGTCCCAAGCTGTTTTCCAAGTGGCTTGGAAAGGCACAACTAGTGGTGTCACTAAGCTTCCCCACGCAAAGTTCATACCTGGAGCAGCCTCTCCTGCACCTCCCCATCCACAAGGCGCCTCCAGGATCACTTGCTGGCATGTGTGCCACTATGTGAGCCCTGGGAAACAGTTGCAGCCTCAAGGCCCCAGACAAGCGCCTGCACCACTTCCTCCCTGAGGCAGCCTGGCCCTCCTCACACTCTCCTCACTGCAGCCCAGGCGCACTGCTCAGCCCAGCTGTGTGTTCTTCACTGGCCTTCAGGGTACCACCTGTTCCTTCAGCTCTGCCCCCTGAAAGCTACAGGGACCTCACATGGCTTCTCTGCAAAGGCTTCAGGACACTTCAGTGGAGCTGAGGTGTGAAATCCAAACTGGATGTCACATGGGCAAAGCCACTTCCCCCTCCCCAGGCTGATGGGCCACCACCACATGTGCAGGGGAAATGCTCCCCTCCCTCCTCAGCACCAGAGGGGGAGTGCAGCTTTGTATGCAGGTGTGTGACAGGTGGACTCCACTGAGCTGCAGCTCATGGCCCAGGGCACAGTGACCGCCTGCTCTGAGACCAGCATGCTGGTGGTCAGCCCACGTCAGGTGGTGCTGCAGCACACGGTCCCTGCAGGATGTGAGGGCTGGGGAAAGGCTACGTGTGTCGTGCAATGGCTACAGGGTCTGTGACAGCACAGCCCATGACCTCCAGACCCCACGGGTTCAGGTCTTCAGACCAAAGTCAGTGGCAGGTGCTAAGTGTAAGCTCTAGTTCCCAAGGCTTAGCATGAGAACCCATGGAAGCCTGTGCATCCCACCAAGTGGAAATATGTCTTAAAAGAAAAGAAGCAGGAGAAGTAAGACCCCACAGTATGAATAAAAAACGGCTGGACCCTGCCAGCAGTTAGCAGTAATGGCTCTGACAGTTTTCTTCTGCATTTTCCAGTTTTCTGTGACAAATGTGCACTATGTATGCAGTAATGAACGCAGGGGGCTATGCATGTGGCCCAGAGGTAGAGCTCTTGCCAAGCATGTGTGACACATGATATAAGCAGATAACAACAGAAGCCTAAAGACAGTAATGGGCAGGCTGGGCACTCCAAAGGCTACTTCTAAAATGGCCATCAGGCCTTCCTTCAATACTTTTATTCTATTTTTTGTGGTACTGGGGGTTGAACTCAGGGTCTTCCCTGCTAGACAAGCACTCTGCCACTGAGCCACATTTCCAGTCCTTTTTTATATTTTGAGACAGGGTCTGCTAAGTTGCTCAGACTCTCACTGAACTGCTGCCTTTGTGATCCTCCTGCCGCAGCCTCCCAAGTCCCTGGGATCACAGGTCTGGGTCACACCTGGTGTCTTTCAGCAATTGTAAGAATTTACTTTTCTAAAAAATTGCTTTGTGCTTTGCCTCTTTGTGTGCAGAGCAGGCAGGACAGCAAGGCGGCCCTCGACTGGCACCTGGGACCTTCCTCTAAGGTGTGCATCCCCATTGCTGGTGACAGGAGGGCTGCTGGTCTCATGCTGTGTGCCAGGAAGTCCCCCTGGGGACACCTCACAGGCTGAAGGTGGAGTTCTGAAGGTGTGGTCAGGCCTTCCCAGATCCAGCTTGGTCTCTCTGCGCCTCTGCCCACTACTCACCTTTTCTTTGCCCTTTGCCCTTTGAGCACCTAGCAAGTCATCAAGTGTTGGGGTCTTGAGGTGCCCTCACCATAGGAGCCCCTTGGCTGCCAGGTTTTCGAGGGTGTCCTCAGGGCCGCGAAGGCGCCTCATCCAGAACACCCTTTGTCACTGGCTTGCCCCGATCCTGCCCATCCTTCCACATGGGTGCAGACCAGTCCCACGGCACAGACATGGTCCTCCAGGCCAGGGACACTGGCTGCCCACAGACCCTGCAGGAGGCTCCAAATCAGCAGAGGGACGCTGCCCACTTACCACTGCTTGGTGATGTCGAACATCATGACCACCCCGTTACAGTTCTTGTACACATCCAGGAACTCAGCATCTAAGGCCATTTCAGACTCCGCCTGGGGACAGGAGTGGACAGGGGTAAGACTGTGTCCAAGGCCAGGTGCCACCCTTATGGACCCTCAGTCACCTGGAAAAGGCTGAATGGGACTTTTTCAACCTGAAGAGAGAACATGGAGTGAGAATGCTGGGGGTGAACACAGGGTTAACCTGTGGTGCGGTCCTGCAGCAAACTCTGACTCTGGTGGGAGCTATCAGTGACAGGGAAGCAAGTTCTGGAGCCATCAGAACTTTCTAGAGTACACAAACTGGAGCCAGGTGTATGGCACTTAACTGTCCTCCTGGAAGATGAGGGAAGAGGCACCCTGCACAGAGGGAGAAACCAGGGCAGAGCACCCTGGAGCACCCAGGAGCAGGCACCTCTGGGACCACAGCCTGGGTGCACTGTGCTGCAGCCTCAGGGCCACAGCCCCAGATCATTAAGGGCTAGGCTGCTGCACGTTAGGTAGAGCATGGCCACTTACCTACGACTCAGGTCATTCCAACTCTAATGGGATCGATGAAAAAAGAAGGGCAGGCAGGGTCACTCCCTTGGGGTGGCCATCCCAAAACTCAGCCTCCAGTGGCACAGGGTCCTTGGAGTAGCCAGGAATGGTCAGCAGCCTATACATCTATGGAGTAACTGGGGCACTCAGGGGAGCCCAAGATGGGGTAGTGGGGTCTGAAGGGCTGGAACAGCCAGGGGTCCTGAGTGACAAGATAGTCCTGTCTGGGGTCCCAACACTGCTGCTTACCTCTTGGGGATCATTCTCTGTCTTCAAGCCGTCTCCTCGCTTTTTGCATTTTCCTTATTAAACGACAAACAAAAATTACAAGGTGGAATCACTAGGCCCAGGGATTGCCTCAAGGGGGAGTGCCCCTCCCCAGTCCCGCCCTGGCCCTGCAGTGCTATGCTGGACAGTGCCCTGCTCAGCTGCTGACCCAAGGTAATACTCCTGGCAGCTCTAGCTGCCCCTTGCTCAATCTTGAGAGAAAGGGAGAAATGGGGCCCCAAGCTGGACAGGGCCACTCAGAGGAAATAGGATAGAAAGAGCCTGGGCAGCAAGGTACAAGACAAAGGCCCAGAGAGCCCAGCAGCTGCAGGATGGGTCAGGTGGTTAGATGGCTTATGGACCTGTACCAGCCATGTCTGCCATCAAGGGAAGGGGGGCCTCCCGCCAGCTCAGTCCTAAAAACCCCAAGGCCAAGCTCAGGGCAGGAAGGGGCACAGTCTGAGGTGAGGGGGCCCCCACCCGGGCAAAGCTGGGGTGGGCTAAGTTGCAATTCCCGAAGTAGTTTTCACGTTACACCCTGGACTTCAGAGACTAGTGCTGAGAGTGTAAAGAAGCCTAGGACTCAGCCCCGGCCACAGCCTGGCTGGGGGAGGAGGACAGTGACTATGGCCCAGGCTACCAAGCCAGGCTGTCAGACTTCAGAGTCATCAAGGCTTTCCTGACCAGGGGACGACCAAGGGCCTGCCCAGGGTGACACCAGGCTCTGTGGGGTCCTGCATAATGACAAGATGGACAGCATTGCCTGTCCTTCTCTCCATCTCTAGAATGTTCAACTGGGCAGGGGGGCTGCTTACCACCCGAGAATTCCAGGGCAAAGAGCCTAAGAACAAATGGGCTCATTTATTTAAAGTGCCAATCCACCTCATTCCTGAGCCCATTCTGAACTTCTTGCAGGGGGAATCAGCCCTCCCTCCTAGGTGCCTGGCCAGACCTCTCACTCTGCTGCTGTGAATAGCACTCAGACCTTGTCCCATGGGGATGAGGGGACAAAGGTGCTTTCTTCCTCACCAGAAAAGTTGCCCCCCATGAACAAGCACTGCAAGGCCACAAGGAAGGGGGTGCTTGCCTGGCCGTGACTGTGCCTGCATGGCCCAGCCTGGCTTCAGCTGAGTGAGGCTCTGCCAGGTAGATGTGGACCCAGAAGCTCCCCAAGCTCATCACTAGAACTGGTGCTGGAGCCCAGCATGGCAGGAGAGTGCTCCTGGGCAGGAGGCATCACCCTCTGCTCCTGGGGCCCTCATGCCAGTGAAGGGCACAGCATCCCCCTGGAAGGGGTCCTGCCTCAGAGGTGGAGCCCACACTGTGTTACAGCCCACGTGGCCCCCAGGACCTGGGACCCCGCGTCCCACTGCAGCAGGCGTCACCAGCACTGAGGCAGCGGCTGGGGAAGCACACAGCTCAAGACCACGGCTCCTCCATGGGCCGAGGTGCTTCCTGCTGAAGTGGTCAGGACAGGGTCATGGCGTGGGGGACAGCTTGGCTTAAGCTCCCTGGTGCCTGCAGGCAGATGCAACTCTTGCCTCAAGGTAGGGACATGTGCCGAGCCACAGACACATGCACACAGAGGAGGTGTGGAAGCACAGGTGGACATAGGTCAGTGGGCTGGGTTCGAGATGGCCTGCCCCTGGAGCAACCATTGAGTGGCAGTCGCAAATAAATTCGACAGGCTGACATCAAACTTGACGTGAACCCACCCCCAGTGAGCATGGGGAGAGAAGAGGAGCATGCACATCCTGCACTGGGAACCATAAGCCCATAGAAGTCCTATAACTGGAGGACTCAGTATGGCAGGTCACTTCTAGGTTAGCATCATGTATGCCCATGCACATGTGCGCGCGCGCACACACACACACACACAAATGCTGGCACCAGGGAAGGCTATGAGATCTCACCCTGAGGACCACAGAGGGTGTACTTGTGACCTGACACTGGAAGACAAGAATGGGATCAGATGCTGGCATGAGGAATGCTGGCCCTACAAGTTTGACTGGGGAAGGTCTGCATGTGGGCTGGGGTCTGCCCAGAAATGAAGGAGCTGGAGCCTCGGCCGGGGGCACAGAGCCCTGACTTGAGGCGTGCTGCAGCAAGTTCCTATTGCTCAAGTGGTCCTGGCATTTGTCTTGAGCATGGTTAACTTTCTCAGACCAGAAGGAGGGCTCTGCCACTACTGGCAATGTCTATACCTCCTTCCAGTAACTGGTGGTCCAGAGGGGCAGCCACGCAGTCTACATGGACACAGGCTGCACAGACTGCATGGCACGCCTCAGTGACTTCCACTCAGACACAGCATGACCCCACAGAACTCGGGCTGCCTGCTTTAAGCCCACCAGTTAGAACTCCTGTGGGAAACCACTCTGGAAAATGCCCTGGATCTAACAAAGGCACTGGCCAGGGGTTAGGCTCTCTTCCTCTGCCTAACTCGTTGCTCCCACCTTCCATGACCCAGGCATGGAAGACTGGCCTCCCGACTCACAGTGCCCTTCCTGCCAGGATCTGTAAGTGAAAATCTTTGCACTTTCCAGCTGTGGGGTGGTGAATCTGCACCTTCCATCTGAACCAGGGGCTATGCCAGGCCAGGTATCCCAGCACCCCAGCTATGGTCAGGCAAGAAAAGTTCAACAGGGGTCAGAAGAGAGCCACGAGGGTGTCTGCAAGTAGGAGCATGTTTCCCTTGTGAGGGCCCCTGGTCACGGGTGGACCACTAGGCATCAGGCCTCCGCTAGGTGAAACAGGTATCCCCAAAAAGTCACCTCTGTGCCCCTTGGCCAGCACCCCTCCTTTCCCTGGGGCAGGGCTGCCAGCCGCTCATACACTGGAGTCCCAGTGTAGCTGAGGGTGCCTATAACAGGTGCTGTGGTGGGTGTCCGATTCTGGGGAGCTACACCAGCTGTGACAGGAGGGGAGGCTTGCAAGGGAGCCCCACATGGGCCACAGAGCTTGAAGCACGCCCATCCCAGCAGATGGCCAGCCATTCAGTACCAAACAGATGGCCAAAGAAGACAAGCGTGTGGTGGCAACAGGTCCACTATGAATATCTACCCTGTCCACCAAATGCAGAGGGGAATGTAGGGTACCTGGAACCTAGACCAGGCTAGGGAGGGAGCTGATGACAATCAGAACCTAGATGTAAACAGTTGTCAGCAAACTCCAATCTCCCACAACACTATGGTGCAGCTAGCGTCCATACCTTATGCCTCTGGTGCCTGCAAGTGTGTGACAGGGCAAAACAGGTCTTAAGTAGGGCATAGGACCTCAGGGTAGGTGCCAAGACCCGAGGTTATGGGCACAAAACATGCAAACGCAGTGGGTGTGTGGGCGTCCTTTATTCAGAGAAAATGGGGCATTAAGCAGAAAGTAAAGCAGCACCTTACCTTTGTCAACTACATCCCAGACTTCCACCTTCACTACATCATCAGTCGCTGAAACAAGGAAAACCCTGAGGTTAGCGCCCAGCATCACTCAGGGACCATTGTGGTGTGGCCTCCCCAAGGCACCAGTGCCTGTGGGACCTGTGCATTACCTACGACCTGACACATGGCTCCCAGGTGGGGGCAGGGTGGCTCTCCCAGGCCTCTGCAGGCCCAGCAGCAGAGCAAGCGCACAGTGCCTCTTGCCTCAGGCACACGGCTGCAAGCTTCCTTGTGGGGTCTCTTTCCTTGTAAGCTCTGCATGGGCTATGTGCCCAGCTTCCTTCTTAGACCCCAGTGTCTGGGAAGGCCTGAGCAAGGACGGGGGTCTGCTTGGAAAGTGGCCCTGATTGGGCTCTTAGCCCTGCCGGGTCATTAGGTCACTCCACACAATGGACAGACTTGAACACAGCATGGCTACCAGAGTCACATCCTCCTTAACCTATTTCTTCATCCTGCTGGCCTCCAATTTACTTTGAGGAAAGAGGGAACCCTGCTCAGTGCTAGAGGCCAGAGCTCTGTTGGACGGGGGAGCAGGTCCAGGACAGCTGTGGCCTTGGAGCCCACCTGCAGCCTCCCCCTTGGGCTTTCTCTAGGTCTGCAGGTCCTCTTTGAGCTGCCTCATAAGGAGACCATTTTCCAAGCCCCTGTGACCTCGCACTCTGCAGCAGCATGGCTACACTCCACAGTGTGCTGGGGTGATGGGAGCCCAGGGCCCAGAGGGAGGGAGGACGAGGCTGAAGTGCACCCATCCCAGGGCCAACACCTGCCCAGTGTTCTGGCCTACAGGACGCATACCTGTGCACGAATGGCTACTCCTGGACCTCTTGGGAGAGCATCAGTCTCTGGAAGTGCTTCCTCTACCAGTCTCCTGCACCTATGGCCACCCTGGGCCTGAGGCTCAAATTTGAGATGAAATTTCATGGATTTAAATCCAGAGGGGTTGATTCAAAAGCAGCTTTATTAAGTGTCCTCAAAACAGCCCTGAAAAAGTCTAGCTGAATTTCCTCAGGCTGGGAAATGCACTCACTCTTGTAGTTCCAGTGGATGCTGGTGACCTGGATCTCCTGGGTCGGGATGTACTCCTCCACAAACTTCTTGCCCTGCAGCCGGTGCCACAGAGCAGTCTTGCCTGTATTCCTGTCTCCCCGGATCACTATCTTCACTGGGGGTGAGGAGAGCACAAAGAAAGAAGAGGAATCAAAGTCACAATTTAATAAATGATTTCAAAGATCACATCTACTCCACCACAACACAGTCTTGCAGTAATCAAGCCCTAGGTGAGTAATACGTAGGGAAAGAACTGGACCAGGTGCATCGAAAGCTTCTCCCAAGGCACAAGGAAGCCCAGCAGTGAGGAGCACCAGTGCCACTGGAAGCAGCCAGGGCCAGGAGTCTCCCCCTAGGTTGACAGAGGCCACACCCTAGGCCAGGCTTTCTACTTGGGAGAGCAGGATCTCCCTTGGGGGACTGCAGGGGACCCTTGGGGTGAGGGGAGAACCACACAGGGGCCTTGATCTACCCAACAGCTGGAAGTGCCCCTGGGGGCACCCTAGGCTTCTGTGGTTTCCTCCTGACCTACTTTCGCCACAGCCCATTTTTGGCTGGTGCCAGGAATGAACTCAGGGTCTCACAAATGCAGGCAAGTGCTCTACCACTGAGCTGCACCACCATCCCTTTTATTTTGAGGGGGTCTGGCTACACTGCCCAGGCTGGCTTGGGACTTGTGATGCTCTTGGTGGGCGTGGTCACTGTTCCCAGCTCCCTGGTGTTCTGAATGCATGGTTTCACAGTGGGCTGCAACCTATCTCCAACTCTACTGTATGTGCCAGCCCTGTGCCCTGGCTTCTGCTGGCTCCAGGTGAAGGACAGGGTCAGGGAAGACGGGCAGTGCTGGAGCAAGTGAGCATGGGTGGACATGAGGGGAAGCAGACTCTGAGTTTTCTGGTAGCCCTGTTCCTGACACGGGCAGTTCTGTGGGAGGGCTGAGGCCCCCCGTGGCTGGGGAGGACCTCAGAGCACAGTGGTCAGGACTGGCACTTCCTGAGCAGCCTTGCAGGCCACGTGGAGGGTAGACATGCTTTATGTTGCCATGGCCTGGATGAGGCCATTGAGGGCACCATGAATAGCAGGGACTGCAGGAATGAGTTAGGGAAGGGTGCAGGGAGGCAGGCGAGGCTGGGGAGAGGCAGGTCACGGGCAAACCCAAAAGCTCCGCTGTTCACATCTCTCTCCCAAGTTGTCTCATCTTGCTCCAGGGCCAAGTTCCTCCCTTCTCTCAAATTCTTCTGTGGTGACCAGACACCAAAAGCCAGTGGCCACCTTGGCCTCAAAGCTCAGCTGGACTTGTCCTGGGTGGTCTCTCAGCCCGTCGAGCTTCTTTTCCCTGCTACTACTTCAAAGCACCTCTGTTCCCACTGACATTCATCTCTTTTCCAGAAGCTTCATTAAGTTAATTTCTTAACCCCACTCCACATTCCTCTCAAGTCACAACTTTACTCCAACTTCTGAAAGGACAGTTGTTCTCAGTTCTCAGAGACTTACCCTCTTTCACCTTCTTATGTCACCAGAGAACACAAGGGCTTCACGTCCCAATTTCGACCAGATGTACTCCTATGCTCCACACACTACAGGGGCACCCTCAGTCTGTGACTCAGGGACACCCCTGCTGGCTTGGAGGAGCTTCACCCACAGGAGGCCCCAACTGCAGACATAGGGCCTCTTGCACTTCCCTCCTTCCCTAGGGGTGAGGTGGACAGAGAGACAGTCTGCACTCTGTTCAGGCAGTAGGCTCCTGACACCCCTGCGAGGCCACCAGTTACGAATGAAGAGGACAAACACCTACTGTCCATGCCATGTAAAAGCCCTTTCCTTTTTGGTCAACTGTAATGCTATAGTCAAAACAAAAACAAACAAGCTGTATGTGGTGGCACATGCCCGCAAAGCAGCTTTTGAGAAGCTGAGGCAAGGATCATTGAGCCCAGGAATTTCAAGGTAGCCTGGACAGTGTAGCAAGACCCTGTCTCAAAAAAAAAATTGGGATAAGCTGGACACAGTGGAGCACGCCTGTAATCTCAGTGGCTTGGGAGATTGAGGCAGGAGGATCTCGAGTTCAAAGCCAGCTTCAGCAACTTAGTGACACCCCTGTCTCTATAAAAAAAATAAATAAGGGGCTGGGGATGTAGCTCAGTGGGTAGAGTGCCTGCCTCACAAGCACAAGGCCCTGGGTTCAATCCCCAGCACCGCAAAACAAACAAACAAAAACAACTGGGGATGTGGTTTAGTGGTCAAGCACACATGGGGTCAATCCCCAGAACCAAAAACATAAAAATGAATAAATAAACGGGCTGGGGACGCAGCTCAGTGGTGGAGCGCCTGCCTGGCAGGTGAGGCCCTGGGTCCAGCCCTAGCAGCGCACACCTGCCCCTGCTGGCCTGGCACTGGCCCTTTCAGAACCTTCTTTTCACCAGGCCTCCCTTCCACACGCCTCCACTGGGTCTCCTCAGCTCCTTCTCTGTCACAAGTGTGAGCACCCAGTAACGCCACCAGGGGCTCCTATTGCTTGGGGGTGCCCCTCAAGGCCTGGTATGTGCCATTCTTGTTATTCAATTCCAAGTAATTTATTTCCATTTCTTCTTCTGTTAAAGGTGTCACTTGATTTCCAAATGTAAGGTTTTAAATTCCTGGTTATTATTTGCCACTGAATTTAGAGAAAGTAGTATAAATCCTTTGATATATCAAAACATCTTATGGTCAGTTCCTAATTTTCCACATGAGATTGAAAGAATGTGCCTTTTTTAAACTGATAACAACTTTTCTCATGTAAATTAGATCAAGTTTTTGACCCTACTAGTCAAATTTTCTTTTATAGTGATTTTTGGGGGCTGTTTTATCTTCAATTACGGTGAGAAATGAGTCTCATTTTTTCACAATAATAGTGTCAATTGTCAGTTTCTTCTTATAGGTCATTGTTTTTCCTGAATGTGCATCAGAACCTAGTACAGGGTACAATATATTTAGAATCATCTGCTTTGTGAAAACTTAACAATCACTTTTAGCAATCCCTCATCTCTCAGGATGTCCTCCGCCTCAGCATCTCTTCACCTGAGTTAACGTGACTAAATCTACTTGCTTCAGTGAGCACTGCCCCAGCCCTGGGAACCCTCTTCTCTTGCTCTCCCTCTGCACTGTGACGATGTCACATGAACCTTAGCAGCTGTTTTTCCTGTAGGTGGTGAAGGTTCCACGAACCCTTCTGGGGCTGGGGATATAGCTCAGTTGGTAGAGCGCCTGCCTCACAAGCACAAGGCCCTGGGTTCAATCCCCAGCACCGTAAAAAAAAAAGTAAAAAACGTACATCTTTTAGTTCTAGAATTGTTTTCTTCAATTAAAATTGTTTTGCCCCCACCCCCCACCTTTTTTTCCCTCCTGGTACTTAGCACTGAACTCAGGGGTGCTCTCCACTGAGCCACATCTCCAGTCCTTTTTGTTTTGAGACAGGGTCTTGTTAAGTTGCCCAGGCTGGCCTCAAACCTGCAGCCCTCCTGCCTCAGCCTCCAGAGTGACTGGGATTACAGGTGTGGCCACCACAATTAGCTAAATCAAAAAACTTTAGGAAGACTTTTTAAAAGCAGTTTTAGGTTCACAGCAAAACTGAGTGGGAAATACAGAGACATTATGCCCTGCCCAACCCCACATCCTCCCTGATGATGGACATCCTTACCAGGGTCCACCTCTAACATCAGAGGACCTGTAGATGCACATCCCGAGTTTGGACAAATGATGACATTTGCTACATTGTAGTACCAAACAGAATAAACAGTTCCACTTCCCTAGAAATTCCCCATTTCATTCGATTATGGTTGAATCCATCTGCAAGAATCTGGTGTTTCCCCTGGCTGCCTGGACCAACCACCAACCAATGAACACCTTAAGGAAATCTCCATTTCAGATTTTTCTGGATGACATGGGTGATTCTGTGGGCACCCCCACTCAGAGGTCAAGCAGTGATGACCAATTCCAGGGCACCATTCCCTTCCACGAGCAGCTTCTCTGTGGAGGGATCTAATAAAGGTCCACCCTTTCCAGGGTCTGGTAAACAGCATGGAGAGAAAGGCAGCAGAGCTTGCTTCCTTTGGACCTGGTGTCCACTTCTAAGGATAGGAGATGAGCAGCTGTGCATCCAAGTTCAAGACGGTGGGATGCAGTTTTCCCAAGTGTTCTACTTACACTGCTTTCCAGGGCATAGCTGTCCAGGGGATGGTGACCACACTGCCACACTCGGAGGTTGGGTTTACTGTAATTGCAGCCTGAGAGGTGGGACTGGCATTTCTGTTTTGTAAGTTCTATTCCTGGGGAAGAGATAACCTCTCCCCTCTCTCCATCTTTTTATCTTCTCAAGAACTCAGTGAATTGGATGTCCTTGTCTTCACTCAGACTTTGGAGGAAACCTTCTTAGGTTTCCTGTTACACTTGGGTTTGGGTACATGCCCTTTACAGGTATTCCTAGTTTGATAAGAAGTGTTCTGGGGTTCACTGTTTTTGTAAATCATGAGTGTTGATTTTCAGTAAGATTTTTTTCTGTACGTCTTAAGACAACTTTGTTTTCTCCTTTAACATGTAAGTATGTATGTAAGTCATACATACTTTTTTTTTTTTTTTTTGGTACTGGGGATTGAATTCAGGGGCACTCCATCACTGAGCCACACCCCCAGCCCTATTGTGTTTTATTTAGAGACAGGGTTTCACTGAGTTGCTTAGGGCCTTGCTAAGTTGCTGAGGTTGGCTTTGAACTCGTGAGCCTCCTGCCTCAGCCTCCCAAGTGCTGGGATTACATGTGTGTGTCACCGTGCCTGGCTCATACTTACTTCTATTGCACAATCCTTGCATTTCTAAGGCAGTCTGACTTGGTCTCAATACACACTTATTATTGTTACTTTATAGTCCTCTAGACTCCATTTCCTGTTGTGTTATCAGGTTTTCACATCTGTGCTCATGGGTGGCGCTGTTCTTGTCTGTTTGGGGTCAAGGCTTTTGGCTTGAGGAATGAGCAGCTTTCTCTCCTTCTGCATTTACATACTGTCTGGACACACTGCTCTCTGGATGACAGTCAGAGGCCACGCTGATTCTGTATATCCCGTGGAGTGATTCTCAATAAGTCATTCTCTAGGACACTATCCACCCTGAGTTTTCAATTGATTGGCATAAGTTACTCATAACATTTACGGCTGGGGACTGGGCTCAGGGTTCTTGCCTAGCATGCGGTCAATTCTCAGTACTGCAAAGTAGTTACTCGCGACATCTTTATATTTTATATTGATAGTCATGTATTCTGCGTGACTGGTATTTGTGCTTTGTCTTACTAATATTCCCAGAGAGTTGTCTACTTTAGTCGTCATTACACATAAAATGCACCGTTTGTTTTGCTGAATATCTTAATCAGTTCCTTTTTTTTTTTTTTACCACATTTCTGCTTTTTTCCTGTTAGTTCCTTCCTTCTACTCGCTCAGGATTTATTCAGTTGCGCTACGTTTTTACATTATATTCTTATGTCAGTGACTCTTGTAAGTTAGGTGGGCCTTTCTTGATCACTGAGTTGTGACTTCCATATGGTTTACTCATCGACTTGTAATTATTTGGAAGTAGCTACCATTTGATTCTTAAATGTCATCCCCCTGCCCCCAGGTCTGTGTATCACAGGCTTCATCCCCAGCATGATGCTACTGCAAGATAGTGAACCTTTAGGACTGGGGCCTCCTGGGAAGTCCTGGAGTTCTACCCTTGAATGTGAAACCCTGACCTCTTCCCACCCACACCCAGGCTCTGGACACAGGTGGGTGGCTCTGTTCTGCTATGGACTTCCATCATGATGTGCTGCGCAAGCCCAAAGCCCAGGGCCAATCAACCCCCAACCAAAACCTCTTCTTACTATAAGTTAATCATTTCAAGCGTTTGTTAGAGCTACAGAGAGCTGACTGACACAGAAGTGTCTTCAAGTTTCAGAGCTGAGAGCGAGGTGCAGTGGCACACACCAGCCACTCGGGAGGTTGAGGCAGGAGGGTCGCTTGAGTCCATGAGCTCTAGAACAGCCTGGACAACACAGGCAGACCCTGTGTCAGTGGCACTGTAATCACAGAATGTGGTCCTGACATACATTTTTTTTCCTTTTTCTTTTTTGGTACTGGGGATTGAACCCAGGGCCTTAACCACTGCGCCACATCCCCAGCCCTTTTTCGTATTTTATTTAGAGATAGGGTCTCACTGAGTTGCTAAGTTGCTGAGGCTGGCTTTGAACTCGCGATCCTCCTGCCTCAGCCTCCTGATCTGCTGGGATCACAAGTGTGTACCACCATACTGGGCCTGATATACATTCTAAGGTGTGTTTTTTTTTTTTTTGGGTTGGGGGGCAGTTTTGTGGTTTTATTTAAGCACACAAAACGTGCCCATGAACTGTCTGTTCATTTTCTTCACTGCGCAGCCTGGCGTTGGGGTTGGTGACTCTGATGGCCAGCTGGGCTGCTCTTTCCAGGATGGCTTTGTGACTCCTGGAGGAAATGTTGTGAGCAATCTCAGCACAGTAGGATTTGTTGCACATGAGCAGCACTTCCAGCTCCTTAACATTGTGGACCAGGAACTTCCGGAAGCCACTGGGAGCGTGTGCTTTGTCTTCTTATTGCTCCCATAACCAATGTTGGGCATCAGGATCTGGCCCTTGAATCTTCTCTGCACCCTGTTGTCAATACCTCTGGGTTTCCGCCAGTTGCGCTTAATTTTGACATATCGGTCTGACTGGTGCTGGATGAACTTCTTGGTCCTCTTTTTGACGATTTTGGGCTTCACGAGAGGTCTGAGGGCAGCCATGATGCCGAATACTGATGGCAGCCACCTCCATAGGTAGCACCGAGGAAGAGAGAGGCCCATTCTAAGGTGTTTTGAGACTGTCCATTTTCATGGCGGACCCTTCTTAAGAGGAACTGAAGAGTCACATGCAGATAATTGGTTTCTGTCTGTAATACCCTCCCACCCATTCTTTTACCTCAAAGTGTGTTCTGTATGACATTACTACAGCTGGGGTAGCCTTCTATGGTTCACACTTACCCATGATCTTTTCCCAAGTCCTTATTCCCAGCTTTTGACATTAAGTTCTGGAGTGTCTCTTGGAGACCATATGGCCAAATTAAAAACAAAAAAAGAACTCAAGCCTTGCATTCCTGCTTGGTACTGGGGAGTCATGCTTGATTACATTGTGTGACTGATGACAGAAATGGTATTATTTGGGGCTGGGGCTCAGTGGTGGAGTGCTTGTGTGTGAGGCACTGGGTTTGAGTCTCAGCACCATGTAAAAATAAATAAAATAAAGGTATTGTGTTTATCTACAACTGAAAAGAATATTTATTAAAAAAAAAAAGAAATGGTATTATTTGTACTATTTCGTTTTATGATCTTAAGTCCCTATCCTGGTTTTCTTGCAGCCTTTGCTCCCTTTTATAAGTTGGACAAGATTTTTCCCCCTTCTTTTTGCCTGGTATTTATTTGGAGGAGTTGCAGACTATTTTCATTCTTTGAACAGTAACTCTTAAAAATTTTGGGGGGTTGGTATGGGGGATTGAACTCAGGCACTCAACCACTGAGCCACATCTCCACCCCTGTTTTGTATTTTATGTAGAGATAGGGTCTCATCGAGTTGTTTAGCACCTCACTTTTGCTGAGGCTGGCTTTGAAGTCGCCATCCTCCTGCCTCAGCCTCCCGAGTCTCTGAGTTTACAGGCGTGCACCACCGCGCCCAGTGACTCTTAAAAAATTCAACATTCACAATTACTATTATGTAGACTAATGTTAATACACTTCTTTCTTTCCCCTAAACAATTTAACAGTTTTGACCACCTTAACTCTAATCAGCTCTCATCTTGGGTTACATGCTGATTTCCACCATTTCAGCTCCTTCTTTTATTCTCCCCATGGTTACAACCTGGATCTGGAATGCGCCAGTGTTGGGAGTTTGGTTCCCAATGCAGCAGTGTGCAGAGATGGGCTTATGGCAAGGTTATGAAGCTCTGATTATCTCATCCACTGATGGGTTCATAACTGAATGAATGAACTATTGGGAGTAGTGAAAACTGCAGGTGAGGCCTGGAGAAGTAGGCCACAGGAGGCCTGCCCTGGAAGAGCATATCTTGTTTCCTGATTCCTTCCTTGTGCTCTTTCTCTTTCTCTGCTTCCTGGCTGCCTGGAGGAAAGCAGCTTTCCTCCACATGCCATTCTACCATGACTTTTCTGTCTTGTCACAAACCTAAAAGAAATGGAGCTGGCTGACCATGGACTAAAACCTCGAGCTAAAATAAACCTTTCCTTCTTTAAGTTTTTATTCTCAGGTATTTTGTCACAGAGAAAGCTAACACATATAAAAATTATCACCCATGGTTAAAGTACCAATGTATTTAGCTTTCACTCACACTGACCAATTCCTTTGCTTACCTTTGCTTTTTAAATCCTGCATCTCTTTTAAGCTCAATTTCCATCTGCCTAAAGAACATCCTTCAGTTTTTTCTTCTACAATAACTTCTGCACAGAAGGCTATCAATCTGAGGCTGAAAACAATTTCAGCCACACTCCTTCCAGCACAGCTACAGAGCCAGACACAGACCCCCAGGCTGACTGTGGATTTCCCTTAGGCCCTGAGCTCTCCAGAGCTGTCCTTAGCTCAGGACAAAGTTCTCAGAAAATGGTGTTTTTGTTCTAGAAACATTGAAGATTTCATTTTTTATTCTTAAGTTCTAAAAACTTCCAATGATGTATCCAGTTGTGGATTTTTAAAAATTTCTGGACTCGTACTTCTTGGAGTTTCACATATTTCACAAACTCTGGAAAATCCTCAGTCTTCAATTCTTCAAATACTGCTTTGCCTCCATTCTTGCTGTGCTTTCCTTCTGAAACCTGTTCAGACATGCGCTGGAATCTGCTTAGCCGCTCTGCCACACTTCTCCTCCAGGACTAATTCTCTTTTCCACTGAGTTACTGTGCGGCTTCACCTCTCTGTCAACTTTTCCAATTTCCAGGCCCAGGTCTTTCACTTGTAGGTCTGTCCCAGCATCCTCAGCAAGGCCAGTTGAGAGTTCCACAATGACAGCTTCCTCCTTCAGGATGCTGCCCCCCACTAATACTTCTCACCAAACAGCAGGAGAAAGGGGTAGACTGACCACTACAAGGATCTTTCTTCCAGTTTAAATGCAAATGACTTCTAAAATGGGAATAAGATCCAATGTCTCATTCAGGTTTTGATTCTAATTTGATGGGGGTGCTGGGACTCTATGCATGTGTGATGTGAGTTATTTCTCATCCTATCATTTAAAAGCAAATGATTTATGGACCCCAGGGGATAATATTCTATGAGATAACAAGTGCATGGAAATAAAACAGTTAACTAAAACTCTTTCCAATAAGAATACTAAATCTATAACAATGATAATGTCAGTTTGTTCCCTAAAGTAAGATATTTGGGGAACTATGCACTAGAAATTTTCTGTTCTAACAGAAATGAAAAACTTTCAAACTGTATTATTTAACAAGAGACAACATCCTTCTAAAACGAAATTTTGGTACAAATCCACATTTCTCTTAACTTGGCACCTTTCACTGAGCTATAGATCATACTGGAGAATAGTTTTTCTACTCTAAGGCACCTCCCCCTCTACCCGGGACCACAAGAGGGCAGGCCCTTAGGGATCCCTTTCTGAAAAAGTGAGCAATTTGCAGTTCAGGTCTAATTTCCAAGGGACTAGGATTAGGTTTCAAAATATCACTTTAAGCAATAAATTTAAATAAGGAATCCAAATATAGATTCCAAAAATTTGCCTAAGTGAATATTTCGACTTATACTCTTTTTTTTCTCTGAATATGCGAGAAATACACGCAGATTTTCAAGAAAACACGTCTAAAATGAGTTTGCTTTCAAACCTGCAGAAAAGTCTTCCTAATCAGTTTTTAAATATGGCGCAGTATCACTGAATATTAGAGATAACATAAGGCTTCCTTTAGAGTGAGTAAACTGGGGTGGAGTGTTTCCAAAATCTCCAGTAATATAGGGAAAGAGTTGAGAGCACAGTATCAGGGCAGGGACCCACACAAAAGCCTTTAGATTCTGCTAGAAAGAGCCTGCAAACGGAAAAACTCAAAAGAGGTCAAGAGGACAGTCCGGTTTAGGAGCTGCACCATGTGCATAATTGATGACGGAACACGGATCCCCGGGGTGCTCGGGGCTTCTGCACACCCCTCCTTCCCTCGGGAACAGGGAGGTCTCCAACAACACAGAAGTCGGTGCCCCTGGAGCCTTTCTAAAACCATCCCCTGCAAAAGCCTCTTTTACCAAGAGAGGGGAAAACCCGCGGCGACGGAGGTTCCGGCGTCCAGCTGGGCACCCAGTGGACAAAGAGCCCCACGGCTTCGGCCGAGCCCTGCGAGGCGCCGGCCCCGCGCTCGCTCCCTCGCGTTACGTAACGGTCCCCCGGGCGGACACCCCGGCTGCGGGCGGTCTCGGCGCGGCGCTTCTCGGCCCCGCAGCCGTCGGATGAGGCGCCCCGGGACTGACCCGCAGCCGGGGCCGCTCCCGCCCGAGCCCAGCCCCCGCGCCGCGCGGCCCGCGCACTCACTGTTGTACTGCACGCCCTTGGCGAAGCGCCTCTGCAGCGCCTGGTTCATGGACTGCAGCCCGGCGGGGATGTTCTTGTCCCGGCCCGGGGCCTGCTCCGATCCCACCAGCTTCTTCAGCGCGGAGAACATCTTCCCGCTGGACGTCCGAGCCAGGCGCGGCCCGCGAGCTCAGCGGCGGCGGCGGCGCGGCGCGCCTCGCACCATGTCCCGGCTCCCCCGAGGCCGGAGCCGGTGCGGCTACAGGCCGGGGTCCCGGCGGCGGGCACGGCCTTGAACGGCGCTCGGGGGCCTCAGCCGCGGCGGCTTCGCTGCGGCCCCCGCGGCCACCGGCGCGGCCGCCGTCCACCCGTCAGCGCCGCCATCTTGGCGCCGGCGTGGCTACGGGGCGCTGCGAGGGACACGTGGGCCGCGCACGAGCTGCGCGCCAGCCGCGCCCGCCCCGCCCCGCCCCCCGCCTGCCTGCCTTGGGGCGCCCGGGCACTCCTGGAAAAATGTTTATTTGTGTAACAAGCGCGGACAGGTCTACTTCTTCTTCTTCTTCTTGGCCATCTTGAGTTTCCCCTCGATCAGCCCCTGGGCCTGTTTCTTGATCTCGGCCCGCGATGGGACGTAGCTGTGGTCCAAGTCCGCGAACTGGAAGGTTTCTGCACGGGTGGGAGAGGGCCATGGCAGCCCGACCTCGCGCCCGCCACCAGCCCGCTTGCATTCGCTGCCACTTCCTACTTCTGGTGTGGGGATGCTGTGGCCTGTGTTGCTTGGAGGCTGGGGAGAGGCTGACCCCGGGCGTGGCCCATCCTTAGACGGGCAAGGACTCAGGATCGACCCAGTGACGGACTCACAACCTGGAACCACCTCCCTCATTTGACTCACCCAAACCAACGCTCTGCCCTGTCACCCGGGCCAGGTACCAGGCCACCAGGCCTGTTGGAATGAGTCAGTCCTAAGCTGCCCACCTGCCCTGCCTTTGGTCACATAAACCCCACCAGATCGCTCTGGCCTGGGTCTCCCCCTGTGGCCCCTGGCATAGTGTGCCCCCTCCTCTCAGGAAAAGTGTCATACGTTCTTCTATGGCTGTGGCCTTTCCTTGTCATAAGTCATCTCCATTAATCTAGTCCCTCTTAGTACCCCTGTCCCTCCAGGACGTCCTGGTCAGACGGAGAGGCTCTCCTCACCCTCTGCAGCTCAGACCCACTTCTGATTGCACTGTGGTCCCTCCCTGTGGCCAGGTCCTCCTGAGGAGCCTCACCAATCATGTCCTCTTCTGCATCCTCAAAGGTGATCCTCTGGTTGTGCTTCTCCTTCAGAGTTGAGGACTCCAGGGTGTCCCTCACCTTTGTGCTGATCTGTAGGGCAGTGCCCCGTCAGCTCAGAGGGGACCTGGGCCATGTGGGTGCCCCCTAGCCCAGGACTACCTCCTCCGTCCTGGACAGCATTTGCAGGCGGTCAACCAGGTACATGAGCTTTCCCTGGCAGTATGTCATCTTGCTAGGCAAGTCGAGGGTGTCGGAGAGTGCCACTTCTTTCTGTAGGCCAGAGGATGGTCTCATCTCCTCTCTGGCCCCACTAGAGGCCCTGGGTGCAGCAGCTCCTCCCTACTTTGCTGGTACCTGGGCAGCAGGCAAGGTGATGCTGATGAGCCGCATGTAGAGGTTGTCAATGCCTGTCTGGAGGGTCAGCAGCAGCTGTTGGCTCCTGGTCATGTTGTTGTGGGCCTGCTGGAGCCTGACTTCTTCCTCCTGCAGCATGTTCTTTATCTTCGACTCAAGGGGCTCAAAGCTGTGGAGTGTGAAGGGAAAGAGCAGGGAAGGTGGCACAGCCCAGGTCTGCAGCTGGGGGCTGTGCTAACTCCAGAGGCTCAGGTGTTCAGATGCCATAAGTGTAGGCTCATCATCTGTGAGCTCCAGGCTGGTGCCACATGGGCTGGCCCCGCAGCCCGGGAAGCTGTGTACCTGACAGGGGTGGGCATCTGGCGGAACTTGAGAAGTGCCTCCTCCAGCTCCAGCTTCTTCATCAGGGCCTCCAGCTGTGCCCGCCGCTGCTCACAGTCCTCCATCTGCAGCTCCAGGTTCTCCTCTGTGTTCCTCTGAGCCAGGAAGCGGCCAGCAATGTCCTGGCCAATCCAGGGTACATAGAGGCAGGTGTGGCCCGGAAAGGCAGAGGGGCTCCTGCAGTCCTGCTTTCTCCTGAGCCCCTCCCTTTGGCCAGTGCAGGTTTTCTGTACCAGAGGCTCAGCCATGATGCCGCCTGCGCCTGCCGCCTGCCACTCCCTGAGGGTTGGGGTCAGGGTGGGCACAGCTACCGGGCATGTGTGTCCTGGAACAGAACCTTCACAATGGATAGAGGAAAATAACCCCAACCATAGCTGAGGAGACCACGCATCACCCTGAGTCTCTTGTCTGATGATGAACAAGCTCATGTCAGGGCCATGCAGAGGAGTCCAAGGCCCAGTAACAAACCCAGGTTGGATTAAATAAAGGGTCTCTGGGAGGCAGCTGATCGCTTGGCTCAATCAGGTTGGGAAGGGGTGGGAATTGGAGGTACAGGCTGTTCCTTGGCATTTGGATCCTCGGGTTCTGACAGGCTCTATGTCATGCCTGGGACAGGGTTGGGATGTACCTGCTTTGTCCTGGGATTACTCTCCACCACGGGCCGTGCCCTGCAGGCCCAACTCCTCCCATGCCTGAGAGCAGCATATCTGGGAACATCTCGGGGGCTCAGCTCTCTGTGTCCTTTGCAGAGGACCTGCAGGGCCTGGCCCAGCTGCCCTCCTTCCAGGTCCTGGGAGTGCCAGGGGGTCTTACCCAGACGTGAGAGCATCGCACAGAAGACTTGACCTTCTCCACCCAAGCAGTCACCTTCGTCTGGTATCCAAGGTCTGCCTCGTAGGTCTCGCTCTTCTTCGCTGGGCAGAGGAGCAAGAAAGGGGTGTGTAGCATGCAGGGATGGCCATAGGATGCCTCTGTATACATCCAGCCATCAGGGAGGCCACCTGAGGAGCCAGGTGCCCCAAGTCACCTGTACCTGTGACTACTCCCTTCTTGTGGGCCCTTCTGGGGTGCCCCAGGGGAACCCCAGTGCAGAGGGGGGGCAGGAAGCAGCAGGGCACTCTGGGGCTTCATGGCACTTTCAGAGGCAGCTCTTAGGAGTCACTGGGTGACAGTCCCTGGGTGCTGGGGACGGGATCCTTCGGCCACACTGGCCAAGGGCTTACAGCCTCTGCAGGGCCCATCTCCGTCACTCTGGAGGCCCAGGTGACAGTAGGCCTCATGGTGATCTGACTGTGTGGTCCCTGCCAGAGCTGGCCTCTGGAGACCCTGGCTGCAGCCGGCAGGAAGCTCAGACTAACCCTTCAGAGTATCCTCGAGCATCAGATTGGAGGGGTAGTCCAGGTCTGTCTGGCGCTGATGGGAGAAAGCAGATGAAAGTGAAGTTGGCCCTTGCAGGCAGCCCCGAGTGGAAGGTCCTCCTTGCTCTCCCGTGCTGTGTGTATGGGTGGGTGGGCGGAGTGCCTGCCAGGCCCAGCACAGGACATACCCGGCGGTACTTCTCGCTGGTCTCCTTGGTGTGGATCTTATCAATGAGCTTCTTCTGCTGGTTGAGCCGGTTTTCGCGTGCCCTGCGCTCCCCTATGAAGGATGCCTCCTCTTGCCTCATGTCTCTCTGGGAACACAGGTACACCCCAGGGGTGCTGTCTAACTGTGGCCATCCCTGGTCCTAGACCCAGTGGTCCCTTTTCAGTCCTCGTCTCACCAGGTTGTGCCCTTATTACTGGAAGCTCATGCCCACTGGCCCCCACCATCCTCAGGGGTACACATACCTTGCCTCTCAGCACAGGGACCCCAGACTGGCACATGCTTGCTTTCTCTCTGTATCCCAGGCTCTCCACAGCACTCCAGACCCCTGCATGTCCACCTGCCTCCCTGCCTGCTCAACTTAACCCATCAAAGTGGACGCGACATGTCTAAAATCAAATTCACCATCTCCCCCACAAAGCCTGGTCTCATCTAGCGCAGCCTGCTGTGGTGGCCAAAGCCATCATCCCTGCTGCCTTGCTTCTGCTTAGTGACACTGCTCCCTCCCTCTCCATTCCCAGTGCCAGAGTCCATAGGGGTGACCTCTTAAGGACTTCTCTGCCACTGCCCACCACCGTAGGCTTGCCCTGGTGACCAGCATTCCTGCCCTGGATCCTCCCAGCCCTGACCACCAGCATGCACCATTTTGAAGCACAGATCTGCCCATGCCTCCTCCTCCTCCCAGGCTCCAGGTTAGGGGACCCTGCTGTCCCCACTAACTCCCATGCTGCACCTCTTCAGTTCTCTCTGCTCCGGCCACATGTACCTGTGCAACAAGATCCTTTGCTTTTCTGTCCCTTCTCCTGAGCTCTGGCTGCCTCTGAGTTTGGCTGGATCTTTCTTTCAGAACCCACTGAAGCACTGCATCCTTGGAAACCCAGCCTGGCCCTCCCCAGTAGTCAGTCAGCCACCCAGATGGGCTCCATGGTGCCCTGCGCCTCTCTGCCACACTGGCCCATATGTTGTACGATATTTCTTCAGGGACTAGTGGACCAGCCCTGCACACACCAGAAGGATGGGCATGCCTCCCCAGAAGGGTGGGCATGCCTCTTTCAGGGGTCTTGGCACAGACTGGGTCCATGGGGGCCACTGCCCTGACCACATCCACCTTGTGACTGCCAATGGGAACTCCCGCCCTCCATGCTGTGCATAGGCAGAGCACTGGGCGGAGCAGACTCCTGCAGCCTTTCAGGGATTGCTGTGGTGTGGACAGGAGGGTGTCCTGGTGGGCCTGGGCCACACAGGTTTGAGAGGCCCCAAGCCCCTGGGGCCGAAGCTCACCTTGACCTCATCAGTAATCATTGCGGCTTCCTGGGACATGACCGTCATGTCTGACAGCTCTGAGCAGTAGTTGACCACCAGGTTCTGCAGCTTGTCCAGCTCTGTTGGGTACCCTGCCAGCACCTGTAGGAGTGGGCACAGGCAGGTGGGCATGGAGGCCACAGGCGACTTCAGTGCTGCCCACACTGCATGCTGCCTTCCCTCCTGCCTCCCTGCTTCTCTTGTGGCCTCTACACAGAGTGGACCTGGCCCACCTCCACCCTTCACCCGGACTATGTGAGCTACTAGGATAGTGATGGGTCTGATCTGTGGTCCTAGCCTACAGCAGGGCACAGAGAAGATGAGAGGAATGTTCTGGAAGAAGCAGGCAACCTGGAGATCTCCCACTGTCCAGGCCTGAACATGGAAGGAAATAAATGTTCTACACCAAGAAAGACTGACTGACTCTGGAGCCCAGGAGGGTTTGCTTGGGGGCAGCTCTAGTCCAAAGTGGAGCGAAGGGGCTTGAAACATGGGCTTAGGGTCAGAGAACCTGGGCTCAAAGCCAAAGCCCCTACTGTCGGCCAGCTGTGTGACCTTGGGAAAGTTACTTAACTTCTCTGTGTCCCTGTCTGTGTAAAGGTCATACTGGTTCTTTTAGCAGATTGCTATCAGCATCGGTGGAGAATGTAAAATGAGGATTTAGCATAAGGCCAGGCGCAAAAATGTCAAAAATAATTCAGCTATTAGAATTTTGTTGTTAATAACCAAAAATGCATAATCTTGGCCAACTTTAAAAACAAAGTGTGCGTGTTCTGAAAAGAAGGTGGTACAGGGAAGACCTAAAGCATGCCTAGGGGAAAAGCATGGGCAGGGCCTCCAGGGGGGCTTCCAGCACCAGGGCTGGGGGCCAGACAGGAGGATGGGAAGATGGAGCTGAGAGCTGGGCATGGGCTGGGCTGGGCTTGGGCACTAGACCCCAAAGGAAGAGCAGCCCACCTGGCCCAGTCTTGGGGCTTCTCCTGCACACCTTTGCAGGCCCTTGGCGCTCAGGCGGGCCCACCACACTATTCTCAGCGCTTGGCCCCTGATCTCATGCTCGGAATGCCGGAGGCAGAGGGGCAGCACTCAGTCTCCTTACAAGGGGTCTTGCCTCACAGGGGGATCCTTAGCCATGGGGGGCGGTCGGGATCTATTGTCTGCTAGAGTGGGGCAACCGGATGGGAAGGCGAGCAGCAAGCTGCATGCCTAGCAGACCTACAGAGGTGCCAGCTGGGTACCATTTTAGGGAACTTTCTGAGGGGCGGCTGGTCTCTGACCCTCAGAGTTCACACTAAACCATTTCCCACGTGTGGGAAAGTCCAAGTTGTTCGGCTACGCTCCGTAATATGCATTTCCACGTACTTCAGGGCCCTGCTTTGCGGGCAGCTGGAGGACAGTGCAGGCCTGGGGGTGGCCCCGCCCGACCGAGAGCCCAGCCCTGAGGCCCGCCCCCACCCCGCCAGGCCAGCGCGGGGAGAGGGGCTCACTTTCTTCAGGTAGTCCAGCAGGCCTAGGTACAGCAGGCGCATGTTCTGGCAGGTGGTGATCTTGATCGTGGTCTTTTCGATGTTGTTCTCCAGCTGGCGGATGACCTGGGCCAGGCGCAGGGTTCATTGAGAGCGCCTGGGGGCACGCCTGCCGGAGGCACAGACCCTGCCCTGCCCTGAGTTTCTCCCCAGGGGTCGCTCCCCTAGTCTCGCCCCTCCCGCCTGGCTGCGCCTCCTACAGCGGAGCCCCCCCCTCCAGAAGACCGCCCTGCCCACCGAGTCTCCTCCAGACCGAGGAGCCCCAGACGCAGGGTCCCGCCCCCACGGCCGCGCCCCTCAGGAGGCCCCGCCTCGCTCGCGGAGCTCAGCGCCCGAGCACCTGCAGCATCCGCGCCTCCTCCTTGGAGGCATCTGACTGGTTCCGTAGGCTGGCCAGCTCCAGGTGCATGCTTTCCAGCCTCTGCCCGCGCCGCCGCACCAGGTGGATCAGCACGTTGTGCGCGTTCACACGGTCGAAGACGTACTTGCGCAGCTTCTCCCGCGCCACCTGGGTCAGGGAGGGCGCCCGCGCGTGGGTGCGCGATGGGGCGCGCGGGACACCCCAGAGGGACGCATGGCTGCGCTACAGGAGCCCTGGGATGGGCACTTGCTCTTCCCGCGGCAGGCTCCTGAGTGCCGTTTAGTAGGGGTGGGTCCCGGGGTGCGGCGGGGCGGGGCGAGGGTTCCGCCCCTGGCCCACCAGCCACCATACCTCCATGGTGCTGTGGCTGTGCGCCATCCTCATATGCAAGTCCTTGCCACAAGCTTTGGAGATGATCCACTGGTCGTACTGCGGAGTGGCGGCGGCTGAGCAGGGCGTAGGGTTCCCCCTTGTGTCCCCCAGCCGCTGGCCCCTGCAAGCATCTCCCTGAGGCCTCTTCTACCCTATGCTAGCCCAGCACCAAGACCTCTGCTCCTGGGGCCGCCGGAGGAGAGCACTGCACGACCCGTCCTGGCCACCCGGGGGTGGAGAGGAGCGGGGTCTGGAGAGGAGCGCCCGAGGCCCCTGCCGCAGGACATGTGTTCCCAGATGCTGAGCCCTCCCGGTGGCTGGTGGGGAATCTGCCCAGGGCAAGGGTCACAGCGAATCTCTTCCCACACGCCCCCAGGCTCAAGAGAGGTAGGGGCGGGGGATGAGGGGTCGGGTGTTTCTTCAGCACGAGCCCGCCCCCATCCCCAACTTGCGAGGAGGGGGCGGGGCTTGGGCACCTTTTTGGCCAAAGCCCAGTCCTGGGCCCTACGGCGGATGTTGCTGCGCAGAAGAGCCAGCGTGGCCTTGTTCTGTGCGGTCTTCTCCTTCACCCCCTGGATCTGGAGCGCCCGACATTGCTCTGTTGTGACGGAAGGGACAGGGTGGCCAGAGTGTGGGCCAGGGTGTGACCTGGCCAGGAATGCAGGGCGGGGAGATCAGAGAAGGGTATGGGAGAACCAACACTGCCTCCCCAGCCATGCTCCCTTCTCCCAACTGGTAGAAACAGGCTGCACTCTTCTGCTGTGTTGATTTGAAGGGGAGTCAGCGAACGGAGTGCTGGACAGTGGAGAGGATGAAGCCAAATTGGGGAATGGGGGCATCCTTACTCTCTTCCAAATATGCTATCCGCAGAAGAAGGCAGGTCCTTCCTGTCTCTCTGGCTCTGGTGAGCCAGTTGCTGTTATGCTCATAAATCCCCTTTTGGCCCCCTCCTTCATCCAGCCCCCTCCCATGGTAGACTGCTTAGGGTCCCTTCTCCCAGCCTGGGCCCAGGGATGGGAGTGGGGGCATCAGTTGAATAGCCAATTGCACCTCTATGTCCTGGTGTTAAAACTGAAGGTGCTAGCCAAAGAATCAGGAACCACGAACCCCTGGTCCCTGCAGGCCAAGTGTCAGCCAGGGTGGGGCTCACCTTGGAGCCGAGTGATAGTCTTTAGCTCCTGCCCCTCCACATCTGCCTTGTGCACCTTCATGATGGCTCTCAGGGTCCCTCAAGATCCCTGTGCGATTCCCACTCTCCCTAAGTGTTGCTTGTTCAACAGAGCCAAGGCTCAGATTGTCCCTGGAATTTCAGACCATTGTGATGGGGGTTAGGGTTCTCAATGCCCGGGGAATCTGGAATTCCCCCCTCCTCCAGCCAGCCTCAGGATCACCTCTGTACGCTTGCCCTAATGGAAGAGAGTCTGTGATGGCTGCTCACTGCTTAGAACCTCTGCGGTGTCTAGGAACCTCTTTCCTTGGTGTGGTGGGGATTTGTAGTGGTCTAGCATAGCACCCCATACCTGCACTCCTGCACCTTCCACGTTCCCTCCCATGTCCCTAGGCTGCTTCTATAGTCTCTGGACTGTCTCCCAAACCTATTTTGTCATTACCTTGCAGGAACTCTATCCCCCTACCCATGTTCCAAGTTCAAAGTCCATGCCCTGGATGACCTGGCTAACCCCCACCCTAGCACTATCCCTCACTTCCCCACTTCTTCCAACTTCTCCTGATCTTTGCTGTGCTGCTTAGAGTCCAGCTCCATTGACCCCCCACCTCCCTCAGAACCCCTGGGTCTTTGTTCAGAAGTTACTTACTCCAGGAGGGTCAGCTCCCTGCCTCTGTACCCAGCGCCATCCCCTGGAGTGGTGTGCATGGAGGAATGTACAGCATGGGATGCTGCAGGCCACACGAGATGGATTACTTTCCCCAACCTTGTGTGCACGAGGCTTTCCTAACAAAACAGAAGCCACAGACCAGCGGCTCATACAACGGAAGTTTATTCTGTCCTGGAGGCTGAAGTCTAGGATCCAGGTGCCAACGGCTAGTTCCTCTGAGGCCTGATTCCTTGCTTGCAGACACCATGTTTTCCCTGTGCCTGCATGTAGTTGTCTCTCTGTGCAATGTTTGTGTCCTAATCTCCTTTTGTAAGAATATGCACCTGTCACAATGGATCAGGCCCCCCATGACCTCATTTAACCTTATGTACCTTGTTGAAGATCCTGTCTTGTCATGTCCTAAAGTACTAAGGGACATGATAGACCACAACATGTACAACTTAGTGTCTGGTGGTGCTGCCTCTCCATTCTCCCTTGGATATCGACTCCTTGAACTTCAGTGGGACATGTGGCTGGCCAGAGCAGGACCATCTTCCTGGGTGTCCTTACCATAGATGTGACATATGGACTCAGTTCTGGCCAGTGGTGTGTAAGTGGAAATGGCAGATGACCTGCTTTCCTTGTTCCCTTTCTTCCTCCTGTGTAATGTGATGAAGAGACAAGGACTGGAGCCAGTGCGACCACCTGGCACCATGACTGGAGTTGGGAATGGAGGGAGCAGGCTGAAGAGCAGGGTTCTTGATTCACCTCCCTGGCCCACTACTGCAGTCTGAAGTTTGTCCTCCAAAACTCCCCCCAGAGTTTAACCCCACTGTTAGGTATTATAAAGCTGGAAACTTATTGGACCGTGGTGTTCAGAGGTGGGGATCTCTGGGAGAGGGTTAAGATTAGATAAGGTCAGCCGGGTGTGGTGGTGCAAGCCTGTAATCCAAGTGACTTGGGAGGCTGAGTCAGGAGGATCACGAGTTCAAAGCCAGCCTCAGCAACTTAGCGAGGCCCTAAGCAACTCAGTGAGACCCTGTCTCTAAATAAAATACAAAATAGGGCTGGGGATGTGGCTCAGTGGTGGAGTGCCCCTGAGTTCAATCCCTGGTTCCAAAAAAAATAAATAAATTAGATAAGGTCAGCAGGGTGGAGCGCTCCTGATGGAATTCTGGTGGTCTTGCAGGAAGAGGAGAAAGAACAGGAGACACATGTGCTGTTGCTCACCAGGAGGTGCCCTGGACCACCTCTGGACCTTGTCAGCAAAGTGACCATCGACAGATGTGGCTTCTCCAGCTTTGACCAGACTTGGGCCAAAATATATCCCTGTTCTTTACATGTATGGCATGTTGCTGGCAACAGGAAACGGATTAAGGTACCACCCACCTGGACTTTTTACAGGAAAGAAAAATAAAATTCTAGTTTGCTTAAACCATTGTTATTTCCAGCATGCTGCCATTCTGCCTTCCCACTAACTCAGAGCGTCCGCAACAGACTTCGGAATGACTGGCTCCACGACACAAGGGCTGAGCTAGGCGGACCAGGCAGTGGGCCTTGTATTACTGGGAAGTGAAAGTTTGGACAATCCCTGCTTTTTCCTCTTTGTGGACTAGGTGATGCAGGCTGTCTGGCCTATTCAGCTTTCCTTTTCCATGGGGAGGAGGCTTCACTGATGGGTGAGTTTGGAATGACAGGGAGGTGGGCACAGCCCACTCCTCTGCCCAGGCCACCTCTGCTCTGCTCCTTCAGTGAATGTGAAGGACCACACACATAGGCCTCGGAGCCAGCAGGAATGCCAATTCTGGGGTTCTGCATCAGGAACTTCCCTTTGCACGTCCTGCTAAGCAGCTATATTGTGATAAAGATGACATGTGCCCCCCCCCCCCCGCTTTGGTAGTTCTAGGAATTGACCCCAGGGGTGCTCAACCACTGAGCCTTTTTCTTTTTTTTTGGACAGAGTCTCACTAAGTTGCCCAGGCAGGCCACGAACTGAGGATCCTGCTCCAGTTTCTCGAGTGATCTCATCTTTGCTCTACCACTGAACTATACCACTTGCCCCTTTTTGTTTGCTTTTTGAGACAGAGTCTCCCAAAGTTGCTGAGGGTAGTCTTGAATTTGCCGTCCTCCTGCCTCAGTCTCCCAAGTCGCTGGGATGTCAGGCATGAACATGGCGCCTGGCTGTTTCCATCTCCTTGCCCCTTTACTCTCAATTGCTTTAGAGCTCAGGTGGGAAAAAGGACAAGCCATTTATTAGCCTCACATGCCAGCAACAGTGATCTCCCCAGACTTGTCGTGGGTGTAGGGGATAGAAAGGGGACACCAAAGTACCCAAGAGTGCACAGGTCCCTTCCCCCACGTGCAGGCTGCCGTCTCTACATGTGTGTGCAACAGGGTTCAGCCATTTCTGGGTCACAGTGTTCACCCTGTTTCTTGCTGCCCCACAGAATGCCCACCCCCAGAACCCTTCTGAGCCGACCTTCTGGGCAGGCCATGGTTTGGGGGAAGCGCATGGATGGGTTTGTGTGCAGAGGACATAGAACACTCTAGGTTCTACGGGGAAGCTGTTGTGAGGCCAAGCTGGGGGTGCCGAGGGCTTTATTCCAGGGGTCTCCTTGTCCTGGATCCTTTGAGACCTGGGAGATGCTCTTAGCTGCGTGGATCTGTAAGAGGCAAAGGGAGACAGCTAGAACCATGTGCATGGTCACTCAGGATCCCTGCCTCATTTTACCACAGCAAAAACTGAGTTCTGTAAGCAGAAGGGCAAGCCTGGGGTTTATGGGCCTGGTAAGGGATGGGGTCTTCTGGTCCAGGTGCTCTTTTTGGGTCCCCACACAGCTGCTGTGCTCTCTGCCCTCTTCTGTCTCAGGCCACATGATTCTCTACATCTCCCTCCTGTGAACGTAGTACTCAGCTCTGTCTGTTGTGCCCAAACCAGGTCCAGCCCCTCCAAAATGTCAGGCCAAGGAACCAGGGACTGGAGGGAAACCCCTGCCCAACCTATCTTGTGGGTCCCCTGGGCTTGTCTCCCTAGGGGGCACCAGATCTAAGGCTCCTGCTTCTTGCTGCCCCCAGGCCCTCTCACCTGTGCCCGTATCTCTGGGAAGCTGCCCTGTCTCCAGGAAGAGCCAGAGGTTGCTGCACTTCTGCGACTCCACTCTCGTCACCCCATAGCTTGCCACAGAGCCTACAACTGGGAATCAGGAAGCAGGAGGGTGGTGGGCTGGGGGTTCAGCCTTTGCACTTCTCAGAAGGGTACCTGGGCACATGCTACATCTGGGTAGAGGTGGGGTGGATTCGGACAGGGCTGCTGTGCAAACTGGAGGCCCAGCCAGAGGGAGGGGTGCTGCAATCACAGTCCCATATTTTCCACAGAAACCCACCCTTGCTTAAGTCTCAGTCACCTCTGCTACTCAGGGCCACTTCAGGGCCAGGTGAGCATTCTGGGGTACCCACCCACAGCCATCAGAACACTCCACTGCACCGGGTACCGGAACTTTCTCTGAATGAACATCTGGAGGCCGAAGGTCACGCCGGTCCCTGCCAAGAGCCAGGGTCCACCAGTTAGCCAGGAAGCAGGGCAGGCTGGGGACCGCCTGGGTTCCCGAGTGCACCTTCTCAGCCTTTGCTTGGCGCCACCTGCTGGGGAGTCAGGGTGGGACAAGCGGGTGCGTTTTTTGGCGCTGCACGACACCTGGACCCAGCCTACCTGTGACAAAGGTGAACACGCCCTTCATGAAGGCGTTTGACTGGCACGCAGCATATTCCCCGAGTCCCTGGGAGAGGGAAGGAGTTCGAGGCTCAGTCCTCTCTCCCTCTTCTCCCACCGCCCTCCAGTCCCTCCTTTGGACAGGGCCTGGTCGTGGGGGAGTGAGACGCTGGGGACTGAACACGCCCCCCTCCCGCTAAGCCCACCAGAGACGTCCCATGCCCAGGCAGGAGGGTGTCCCATCCGCCCCTCCTCCCTGCCGGGGCACCCCAGCCAGCCCCCGCCCCGCTCCGCAGCAGCTGAGGCCTGGGGCCACGTTCGAGGCCGGTCTTCGCACCGGGTGTTTGGCGGCTACGGCGTTGTCGACGCGGGACAGGCCCAGGGTCACCATGGTGGCCCAGTGGGATGCGCCAGCCCGCAGTAGCCGGCCGAGAGAGGCGGGGACGGGGGCGGGAACAGGGGCGGGGTGAGTCCCAAAGTGCAGCCTGCGCAAGCGCAGCGGGGGTCCCAAAGTGCGCCTGCGCGAGAGGGGCGGGGTTAGGGGCGGAGGCGTGTCCCAAAGTGCGCCTGCGCGAGAGGGGCGGGGTTAGGGGCGGAGACGTGTCCCAAAGTGCGCCTGCGCGACCGCGGCCGCTCGCTTTCTTTGCTGGCGGAGCGGGTGTCGCAGTTCCGGTTATCTCTTGCGCTGGGGCCCTTGGGCTTCAGGACCGCACCCAAGGGTTAAATCTCTTGAAAGCAACCACGAGCAGTGATGTTTTTGGAATCGTTATTTAGCAAAGTAATTTCCAAAATACTGCTCACGCCCATTTTTGGTGTCAGTTCTGTGCTGAACCTGGGGTCCCACGGAGGACTCGGAGCCCGGGCCCTCAGAGTGCCACTGGCCTCAGATCCAGGAGCGTGGGAGCACCCAAGCCTGCGGACACCCTCAGGAGGCTCTCAGAGGGAGACTGCTGAGAGTCCCCAAAAGTGTGAGCCAGCAGTGGGGAGTGATGGACAGTGTGAGACGAGGGAGGACCCAGAGGCCTTGTCCAGGAGGCCAGTGGGGATCAAGGACGTGTCTTCCTGGATGCAGAATGCAGGGACATCCATTTTGCCCGTGAATTGTGAGATGAAGAACGGGAAATTGAGCAGAGGAGAGTAGGTAATGAGTTTCAGGGGAAATGCACTAGGTTTGAGAAAGGACAGAAGAAATGTTTAAAAACAGGCAGAAAGGAGATGTAAAAGAAGGATGAAGAAATATTTAAAAAAAGAAATATGATTTTAGGCTGAGGTTCCTAGACTTTTCCAGACCTGAGACTCTGCAAGCCTATCACTATCACTATCCAGGCCTATCACTTCCAAATTTCTGGAAAATCTGTAAATCTAAAAGTTACTGTGAATTCAACCACTTATAGAAATTACCTGTGCACTGTTAATTAGCCCACCAATAAATATATTTAAATAAAGAGAGCTATGACATTTTAAGAAATCTATGATTTAGGGGACTTTCCAATGTTGTCTCCCTCTCGGATGATGGAGACCAGGTCAGCCAAAGGCTCCTGAGAATGGCCAGTCTGAGGTCACCTCCACACACCTTCCCATACCTACCTCCCACTGTGAACCCCCCAAACACGCTGCTCACTCTTGAGAGGCCTGGCATTCTCCCTGGGTGTGCACCCTTGCTCTCCTCAGGGAGTCTCTGCCTCTACTGTGTGCCCTGCGATTCCTTCCCACTGTGTCTGTCAAGGACTCTGCTGGGCCTGAGTCAAGTGTCCCCTCTCTTCAAGGAAGTCCTTGCTATCCTATCCTGGAGAGCTCTCTTCGGTGACCTGTTGGTCTGGCTTGCTGGGAGACTCCCGAAGACTCCTAAGCCGAAAGTCCAGTTGGGTGGTGCATCCAAACGGTTTTCTCCTGTTGAGCTAGATAGCGTGGAGTGGATGGGTTTGGGTGGAGCTGGTTAGAATTTGCCAGGTGGGTATGCCTGGGTATGAAGCTTGGTGAATTGGTTCTGTTGCCTTCCAACAGGCTAAAGGGGGAAGAGGAGATAAGGGGGCATGTACTCAAGGGTCAGGAGCTTGGAGGAACCCAGTGGTGTAGCATGTTGCTGGAGTGGGGACAGAAGAACAGTGATTTGAAAGCCAGTAGCTGAGGTGGTGGTGAGGTGGCCAGGGCAGGAGGCTGGACCTGGGCAGAGAAGAGGTGTGACCAAGGGAAGCAGGGCTGAGGCATGCTGCAGCCACCACTGGTGCTGAGGGTTGGTGGGAGCATGAGCCTGTTGCCAAACAGTGTGAGGTGGAGATGCCAAAAGCAAGAGGGTGACTTGGGGAGCAGATGTGTCCTCAGAGCCCTGCAGGGGGAAGAGGAAGGTTTAGAAGCAGCCGTAGAGGAACTGGGCCCTGGGTAGGACGAGGTGGGAGGAGCAGACATGCTGGGGGCTGCAGAAGGCCTGGGCACAGATCCCGCTTGGCAGCCAGGGGAAGCCATAGAGATGTTGGCGCTTGCAGATCTGGTCTTCCGAGGCCTCTCTCCTTGGCTGTGGGTGGTGCCTTCTCCCCGTTCCTCATGGTCCTCCCTTTGTGCCCATCTGCTCTGTATGTGAGGGCTGAAGGAACGTGCCTCCGGACTGGGGGAAATTATTCTATGGCTCAGCAGCGTGTTCCATCTTTCAGGGCTTGGGTGATAACCTAAATAGCTGCTCAGTGCCAGGAAGGGTCAGGGCAGGGCTTGGGCTCAAGCCCGCAGGGAACATGGGCAGCTGGCCCATCTAGAATGGGAACTGACTCACCCACTCAAGAGATACTATCCTGTCCAGAGCTTCCCAGAACCCACCTAAGAAAATGATCAACAAAACAGCAGGTCTCTTTCTCAATAAAAAAATAAAAAGGGCTCAGGATGTAGCTGAGTGGTACACAGCCCCTGGGTTCAGAACAAACGAAACAACAAAAACTAGTAGCTCTGATTTGTGAAAAATAGAAGGTCTGTGTCAGATCGAATTGGGTGGCTGCAGGGGGAGGGAGCAAAGTCACCTAGCAACACACTGTGCCAGAAGTGACCAATGAGGCAGACCTGCTGACCCTGACGTCCACCTTGGGTCCACCTTTTCCTGGGCAGGACCCTTGACCCCTTTCCTCTGTATAAAAACCCTGAGCAGCCAAAGCCACGTGCGATTTCTCCTGGCTCTCCCACCCCGACTTTCACCCGGGGGGGCTGGAGATTTCGCCTGGGACACAGACTCTAATAAATCACAAGCCACTACTTTTGTCTGACTCTGGTGAACCCGCCTGGTGAGCGCACTCCTTTTGGCCACCCGCCGCCTTTGCGAGCTTTACAGTCTGATGGTCCATTTTAAAAATATAGTGTTCAGCCTTATTTGGATCCAGATGTAGCCATTTTAGTTATAGTCCTTCCTTTTGGCCCCTGCAATTTAAAAATCAGCCAATCATGTAGATTGTACCTCTGAGTCCTCCAGTCAGGGTGAAAGGCAGAGCCGCACTAGGTATTCAAACCAGCAGAATGCCTGCGTAGGCGGGTTTGCCAGCCAGGCTCCAGCGACACCCCTTTCTGGAGAAGTAAGGTCTGCCTTGCTCACCTGCTTAGGAGCCGTGTTTGATTTCTTGCAGGACCTAGTCATTTCTAAAGATTGGAGGTAGGAGCCGGGCGTGGTGGCGCACGCCTGTAATCCCAGCATTTGGGAGGCTGAGGCAAGAGGATCGAGAGTTCAAAACCAGCCTCAGCAACTTAGTGAGGCCCTAAGCAACTCAGTGAGACCCTGTCTCTAAATAAAATACAAAAATAGGGCTGGGGATGTGGCTCAGTGGTAAAGCGCCCCTGGGTTCAGTCCCCAGCACCAGTAAATGATAATGATAAATTTTAAAAAGACCGATGGTTGCTTCTTAGTGAAAGTGATGCATAGTCCATGTGACATCAAGAGCAATGCGGTTGCTCCTAAGAGTGAAAAGCACTTGCAAACCCAGCAGCACCGTCGAGGGCCCAGACCTTGGAAGGAGGAGCAGGGTGGGCAGCAGCTCCTGCGCCTGCTCCTCCCAGGGGTTCTGGGGAGGTGATGGGCTGGGCGTCAGCCACTGTCCTGGAAGAGCATGGACCATACCCAGCACCCACCTGGACCCCCTCCGCCTCCTCCAGGCCCTCAGTGCCGCCGGCACTCCTGTGTTCTGCAGTCTTCCCTTGCTCCCTAGCTCCTGCTGCTGAGGACCACCCAGCTCTGAGGCAGGTTTGGGTCCCCAGCCAGAGGAGGAGTGATCTTCGATGTTCTAAGCTGCTCCCAGTCACTGGCCCAGGCTAAGGTACCGTTCCCTCCTGCCCAGAACTGTGGGGCTGCACCCTAGTCCTTGCCTGGTGCATCTTTCTGGGGGTGGGAAGGCTGGTGGTCTGAGACTGAAGGGAGCTGTGGATCTCCCCAAATCTCAGCCCCCAGGGCCTGGCTGGGGATGATTCCTCCCATGGGGATCTGCCCGGGTTCTTTCTGTTGTCCTCTTTTTGTGGGTCTACCCATACAGGGGTCCCCAAAACCCACAATTGCAGGGTAGCCATGCTCAAGGTTTTGTAGGAGTCTCAGGTTGGGGATGTCCTCACTCAGTGAGGCTGCAGCCTCCTTGGAACCTTTTCCTCTGGAGAGGTAGGATGGCAGCCTGGCCTCCAGAGCAGGAGCCCCTGCCCCTCCCTCTCTGGGCTGTGAGCCCCCCAACTCTCTGACATGTGGAATGAGGACTGGGCATGGTGGGGGCAGGAAGTTGCAGGCCCCTCCCAGGGTTACATCTTAGGAACCCCACATGGACCAGAAGGGGCTCCAGGGTTCAACCTCCCTTGTCTGCTCAAGGCTGCCATTGGAGACAGTGAGACTCAACCTTAGATCTCTCCACCAGGAGCTGACCCTCCGATCCCCTTCTCAAATGGCCTTGGTCACCAGGCTCACCTCTGGCTGTCCTATGGGAAGGGGCAATTCTTACACTCTGGGCTCCTTGAGGGCAGGTTATGTCTGCTGGGCCCAGAACTGGGTGGAACAGAGCCCTAGCCTGTCCGTTCCCCTGCAGCCCGTCTCCCTTCCTGGGCAGCCTGAAGCATGAGGGGTTGCTGGCCCCATCCCTGCCTAATCCCAAGGCCCCCTGGTCAAGGGAAGCCTGTGTCCAGCCAAAAAGCGGGAAGTAGACATCAGACATTGCTTGGGGGCACTGGCCTTTCTGCAGCAGGCCCAAGGTGAGGGAGAATCCGTGGCAGGAGTTGGTACCTGTCACTAACCCTCTTGCAGGTGAAGCCAGGAGAGGCCCCAGGGCTGCCTCAAAAGTAGTGGAATGGGGAGAAGGATTTCAGGGAGGGACCTCATGGTTCTGAAGTGGAAGCCACCCCTCTGGTTATAGGCTAGCCTGGTGCAGTGCCTTGCTGTGTCCAGCCCTGCCACTCTTCAGGCAGCTGGGAGCAGGGCAAAGGGGCTCCTGGGTCCAGCACTGGCAGAAGTTGCTCCCTGTTCCCTCCTGCCCTGCATTCATCTCCTCTACTCATCTCCCCTCCTCTCTGCAGAGCCCCAGACTCACCCTGCGCCTCTCCTCCACCCCTCTCCTCCAGGACAGCTGGTCAATGGAGGCTGCCCCTGGCTGAGTCTCTGGACTTCCCTGGATCCCTAGCCTGGTGCCCCCTCCTCTGCCTTCCACACATCAAGTCCACAGCCTTAGGGGACTATCAATCCAGGAGGGGGGCCTTGGGGGATGTGGTTCCACCTAGCCAGGGGAGCTGGGTATGGGAGGCCTCCTGAGCCAGCTCCCAGTCTGCATGCTCCAGGGGGCCATACCTCACTCCCACCTGGGCTCTGGCAGCTGTCTGGAGTCAGGGTGGACTCCTGGTGATGTCTGTTCTTGTCCTGCTTGGCTGACAGATTGGCACCACACTGAGTGGCCAACCTGGTGAGGCCCTGATTCCCCCTGGGAACTGACATGAAGGGACCAGAAACTTTCTTGTCCTGGGCCCCCTGACTCTGTGGCCAGTGTGTTGTGGGAAGGGACTGGCAGAGAGTGCTGGTTCTTGCTGGGCTCCACAGACTGTCAACCAGGGCGCCCACTCCCAGCTCTGGGTGCGGCTATGACAGCAAGGGACTCAGGGGGGCATAGACAGGGACTCCATCACATCCTGCAACCACAGCTCCCTGAAGGGCAGTACAGGCTCATGCACACCCTGCTGTGTCCTCAGGAGGCCAGGGCAGGGCTCAGGATGAGCTGGGGGAAATATATCCTTAGGTGTAGAGTTCACACTACTGACTCTAGTGACTCCATGGTGTGCAGAGCAGCAGCTCTCAGGCTGCACCTGCCCTGAGTGACTCCATGGTGTGCAGAACAGCAGCTCTCAGGCTGCGCCTGCCCTAGTGACTCCATGGTGTATAACAGCAGCTCTCAGGCTGCGCCTGCCCTAGTGACTCCATGGTGTATAACAGCAGCTCTCAGGCTGCGCCTGCCCTGAGTAACTCCATGGTGTGTAGGACAGCAGCTCTCAGGCTGCGCCTGCCCAGAGTGACTCCATGGTGTGCAGAACAGCAGCTTTCAGGCTGCACCTGCCCTGAGTGACTCCACGGTGTGCAGGACAGCAGCTCTCAGGCTG